>MJUU01011978.1:5882-30328 GCA_002080025.1 Modiolus philippinarum | reverse complement strand
TATATATATATATATATATATATATATATATATGTGCTGTCTATAAATTCAGTCAACGTGGAAAAAATTTAAATATATCGGTCTATGGTAGGAACCCAACGGGGTTAGAATTAGAGACTTGAATATCGAGATTGCCTTCCCACCGAGGGATTTGACTGCTCTTCGAATGCACAGATATTACAAACAGATTACATTGCTCCCACCATCTCTGTGCGAGTCCAAAGGGATGTAAAATATAAAGAACTACAAATTTATTTTGACTCGTAATACGAGACTTAAGTATTAACCGAATTTTGAACATGGAAGTGGTGGTCTAGTGGTAGCGTACCAGACTTTTAAACCCGTAGAACCTTGACAGAGGGGGTTCGAATCCCACTGGATTCAACAAAAAATTAATATTAAAAGACCCAGACTCTGAATCTGAAATCAATTGATAAAAACAGATGAAAAATTCATCACAAGCTAAAATTTTCATTTGTAAATTTTTTTTCAATCAAGTATCCAAAATTGCAGTTAATTTATCTTCTGCATATGGCCATTTCAACATAAATTTCAAACATAAATATATAAATACGTAAAAATAATTAATATTATGCATTTAACAAAGGTTTGTACTTGTATATAAATAGTGCTTCGCTGTTGCGTAGTTTCGTTCGTGAATTAACCCGAATAATCCAGTCGTTATATTCCAATCACTACGATCGCTACATTAACGTAGAAGGAGAGAATCGGATACGGAGAGGGCTTGAATTATTCGAGTTATTCGTGAATTTGTACAATGGGAAGATATAAAATTGCGGTTGAAGGGAACGTGCACATTCGCTGATAGTAAGTAAGTAGTAAGTAAGTAAATTATAAGTTATCATGCATTGAACCAACTAATATTATTATTTAGATAGTGTCGAAAATCGTTGAACGGCAAGCGACCTTCAGGTCGCACCGTTCAACCATTTTCGACACTATCTAAATAATCATATTAGTTGGTTCAATGCATGATAACATTTTTGTGCGGTTATGCAAACCTGTTTGTTTTAACTAAGAAAACGACCTACATTTAACTACACGATTATACACATAAACGCTATGTCGACTGACCGCGTACTCTGGACAATACACAACCGAATGATGTATTGATTTTTCTTGTTGTATAAAGTTTACATGGCGTTTTCGTAATACATGAAGCGAAAACCTTTGAAAATGAATGCAAATAAAATATTTCATATAATTTACATGTTATTCCAAGTATAATTGTATTTCACATTTTAATTTTTTAATGTAAATATCAGGCTAAAAATTAGTTTTACATTACGTGGAAGTAAACTATGTTAAACTTTAATTACGACATGTTTATTTATCCATGGTTACTGCATGTTTGTGAATTCTGTCCTTATGTACAATTCTTATATATGTACGTTTTTGAAGGACTTTGGTCTACATGTAGGTGAAACACTACATTATCATGATTATTGATTGTCTTGTGTAGGCCGGACATGGTTATTTAGCAGGTGGTTAATCAGCCAATAGAATTCAAGTTTACATCCGCATAACCGCACAATCTTTATTTAAAGAGGGTAACCTAATTAGAACAAGTCTAATTTTCATTAGGGCCCTCTAAAAACAACATACAAAATATCAAATTAATATATCAAACACATTATATGTCCGCTCAGTGGTATCATTCTTGTTGCAGGATCCCTAATTTGTTGGCGATGCAATGTCATGCGTTTTCGAATGCTAAGGCTCGTTATTTATGTTTGAAACACACAGAACATATCGTTATAATGAACGCTGGTTGTCGTTCAAGTTACTAACATATCTGTGACGTTGTGAAACTCTTAGTAACGTTAACCATGAATATCCCCGTAAGGGTGAAACCGGTAGGAACGTTATGAGGAACTTTTATATGTTTTGTGCAATTTATACTGTGGAATATTTTTCATAAAGACTATAGTGCATTTTCTATTTGGTTTTTTTTCATATATATATATATATAATTATAGTCTCTCATAACGAGGTAAACAAACAAAATCTATGAAATTTATCCGGAGCTTTCGGCCAAATATACATAATATATATATAATCTGAACTGATATGAGACTTGTTGTCGAAATGGCCATATGCAGAAGATAAATTAACTGCAATTTTGGGTACTTGCATTGGAACAAAATTTGTTTAAAAAAAAAATGAAATTAATCATTTTGGCTTGAATCATCTGCCTGTGATGTATTTTTCTATCTTTTTTATCAATCCAAATCCAAAGTAGTCTTTTAATTTTAAATATTAAATTTTTGTTGATTCCAGTGGGATTCAAACTTGTAAGGGTAAAAAGTCTGCCAAGCTACCACTGGACCACGGTAGACATGTTATAATTTTGGTTAATTAATATAATTAAGTGTAACATAAAATAAATTTGTAGCTCGTTCTATTTTACATCCCTTTGGTCTCCCACAGAGATGGCGTGGGCAGTGTAATCTGTCTGTAATATATGTGCATTCGAAGAACAGCCAAATCCCTCGATGGGAAGGCAATCTCTATATTCATTTCTCTAATTCTAACCCCGTTGGGTTCCTACGATAGATCGTTATATTTTAATTTTTAGGCCCTGCATTACGGTAAATATTCGCAAATCCGGGGAGATGAACACGTTTCCACGTTGACTGAATTTATAGACAACTTATATATTATCCCGACGAACCAAATTGTACTAAAGCTAACCCTATCCAGACTGAGTAAACTGTCGCAAACCCTATCTAGACTTAACAAACTGTCTCGAACCCTATCCATGTTAGAAATTTTGTCTCATGTGTATCTACACCAAATCCTTCAATTAATAACAAAATGTCTCAAATCACATCAAGACTGACCAAAGTGTCGAAAACCCCATTCTATTAACCAACTTGTCGCAAATGCCATCCAGACTAATCAACTTGTCACAAATGCCATCCAGACTAACCAATGCAAATGCCATCCAGACTAACCAACTTGTCACAAATGCCATCCAGACTAACCAACTTGTCGCAAATAACATTCAGACTAACCAACTTGTCGCAAACGCTATATCTAGGCAAACCAAATTGTTTGTGATTAAATAATAATAAAAAAAAACATAACAATGAACCTTACTGATTTTTAACCGGGTTTTCCATCGTCAAAGTCCGGTTATTGAAATGGTGAAAATGGCGGGCGGGCGGCTGCCAAATGGGTACATCATTTGTCCGCAGCAAATCTCCTACAGTATTTGAGATAGGAAGTTTTTATTTTGCAGATCAATTGTACATATATCAAAGGTGTGCATGGTACTTTGATTTTGATTTTTGATAATTCATGTCAAAAATATCAGTTGTTGAACTTAGTCGTTTTTGGGTCAAATTTTTAACAATAGGGTACCCCGTTTGTCCGGAGCAAATCTCATACAGTATTTGAGATAGGAATTTTTTATTTTACAGATCAATTGTAGATATATCAAAGGTGTGCATGGAATTTTGATTTTGATTTTTGATAATTGATGTCAAAAATATCAGTTGTTGAACTTAGTCAGCGGCAGGTGGGCAGTACATCATTTGTCTGGAGCAAATCTCCTACAGTATTAGACGTAGGAAGTTTTTATTTTGCAGATCAGTTGTACATATATCAAAGGTGTGCATGGAACTTTGATTTTGATTTTTGATAATTATACCCCACGCAACGAAGTTGCGGAGGGTATATAGTTTTGACTGGTCTGTCCGTCCGTCTGTCCGTTTGTCATCACTAAGGGGGTACATCGTTTGTCCGGATAACTCCACATACAGTTTTTAAGATAGGAAGGTTTTATTTTGCAGGTTGATTGTGCATATATCAAAGATGTGCATGCTACTTTGATTTTGATTTTTGATCATTTTTGACAAAAATACACATTGACGAACTTCGTCAATTTTAAGCATAATATTGCTTATAGGGTATCATTTTTCCGGATAACTCCTCCTAAAGTTTTTAAGTCAGGAAGTTTTTATTTTACATGTTGGTTGTACATATATTAAAGATGAGCATACATCTTGGGTTTTGATTTTTAATCATTTTTGACAAAAATACACATTGATGAAATTGCCATTTTTATATATAATATTGCTTATAGGGTACTTTTGGAGTTCAATAATAAAGGATTTTCTAATATGTGGGGGGCGTTGGGTATGTGAGCTTGCTCACAAAGGTTCCTTATATCAGTTGTTGAATTTAGTCATTTTTACAATTAAATATTTACCAATAGGGTGCCCCATTTGTCCATTGCAAATCTCCCACAATATTTGTGACAGGAAGTTTTTATTTTGCAGATCAGTTGTACATATATCAAAGGTGTGCATGCTCATGTGGTTATGAATTTTGATAATTTATGCACCCCCCCCCAAAAAAAAAAAAAACAGTTGTTGAACTTATTCATTTTTTGTCAAATGTCTCCAACAGGATACCCCATTTGCAGCGTTCAGATCGAATCTTCTACAGTTTTAAAGACAGAAAGTTTTTATAATGCATATCAGTTGTATATATATCAAAGGTGTGCATGGTACTTTGATTTTGATTTCTGATGAATAATGCTGTAGTTGTTGAAATTGGTCATTTTTAGGTCCAATATTTACCAATAGGGTGTACCATTTAACCAGAACAAATATCCAACAGTTTAATAGTCAGGGAGTTTTTATAATGCAGATCATTTTTACCTGTATCAGAGGTGTGTACAGTACTTTTTTTTTCCTTTTTGATTAAAATCCAAGTTGCTGAACTTTCAGAAATAGGCTTCTTTGGTGGAAGGTTTAACATTGAAAATAAATGAAAATTATAAGTCCATTTCAAATATTCAGTGTCAACCCATGTGTAAGATATACTGTCCATGTAAAAGAAAACCCGGTTTGCTGTCACATTGACAGCTTCCCTCTTGTTATTACTCGAAATTCAAATAGACAAAATAATTTTTTGGTAAAACCTATATTGATTTAATAACACTGGCGTTACACTCACCTATGATTTGCACAAAATGTCCATACGAATATGGATTTTGAATTTTGTACGAAGATGGCCTGAATTTTGTAAAGGCCAATCAATAGCACAAGCAAGTAAGATGCTTATTGAAGGTTAAACGGTTGCAGCACACGAAATATTTCCAAAATGCAATTTTTATCAAGCATAAAAGCTTGATAAAAATGTGATGGCTACAAGTAGTCGTAAATAAGAGCATGATGCGTTCAAATTAAGCCACAAAGGCGTAATTTTGCCTTGCGATGCGAACACCTTTGACCGCCGGTGCGAAAATAAATTTTAACCGATAATTAAAAAAAATATTTTGTGCATCTTATTATTTTATTACGTGAATAAAGTAAGAAGGACCTACTTTATTACTTAAATAAAGTAACAAGGACCTAATCTATCAAAAATTCAATAATCCGTGAACAAATAAAGGGAGATGGTGTAAATGTATGTGGGGCAAATTCCTACATGATTCAGCAAATGGAACAACACTTTTCTGTTGTTCTTCACATAAATTTTGATGTAAGTAAATAAGTGAAAATTATCTGGCCATCATCACCATTTCCCCATGCTTTTTGAAATTGCATTCTGGTTCTGACCTTTCCGGTAATTTTAGGCCTCTGGGTTTCTATGTCTGGCGAGATTCTCCTCTGGCCGACTCCATTGAACTTGTATCGATGTCCGAATAACCAGGCTTTCTCCACTACACGCCTGCATTGCTCTACACTACATGTAGTTAAATATCATTTCTCGGTGTTCCGTGAAAGGAAATGACTTCATCAGATCTCAAAAGCATTGTCACTTACTATGAACTATGATATAGGAACGTCACCAAAGGTTAAAGACGTTTCTTCAAAGGGATTGATATGTTATTCGGACTCTCCAGTCTTATTTCAGTTCAGAACCTTTTTGGATACTTGCATCACTATAATGAAACCACAAGAACCGATATCAGTCCATAGAAACTGTAAGTCTGCATTTACCAGGTAATGAGGACTATGGAGAAGAAAACGTTTCTGTACAATGAGCCAGTATAAAACGATAGATGACGGCCACATGCTAGCCATCGAAAGCACCACAGCAGAAATTACTCAGCAATAGCGCTGCATTCTTCAGTTGTAGGAAGTCTCTGGATCAACTGAGCAGCAAACTCGACTTGAAGGCATCAAGAGTTCATAAATGTTAGAGGAACTCTGAAGTGTATGGACAGGCCTAGACAACTGTCACCACAGGTCAGATGTAGAGTGACCAGGAAAGAAATACTGCGTCGTCTGCGCATACGTCATTCTTCAATATCCCGACTTCATAGTTCTCAAGACCACTTTGTAATGGCCTTTCGATGTAGGCGGTCTTATAATCTTCTGTCTTCAGCTCGTTTAGCAATGTACTGTAGTATTCCAAAGCGTTGTCTTCCTTTGTCAGACAGCCATTTCTTGACAAACATACTGTGCTTTAGACCAACCTGGAAATGGAAAATTAAAAAAAAAATTAAAAACAAAAGATGAGTAGATTGTCAGTCATTGTAAGAAAATAAAGGACACCTCCTTCTTGACCAAAATACTGAATTCCAAGGAATATTCCAAAAGAGGGGGTTCTTAAAATCGACAAACCGAGAACTATTGGTTGATTATGTCAACAAATGGAAAGTGTTGAGAACAGCTGTCATATACTAAGTATTCCTGACTTGGTAGAGGTATTTTGGGTTAACAAAGTGAAATGGGTTAAGAGTTGTGCATTGTTCCCTGAGCTGCATGAAAAGTATAAATGTCGCTGCCTTTTTCTGGTTGTCGTCGTGTCATCAAAGACTGTCATGTATCTTCATTAAGCATAGAATTTCTGTGTTTCGTAGAGTTGCTCAGTGCTGACTGAGGAGGATGCACAAATGCTGGAGTTTTATATTCAACGGTATCATGACACATTTCAGAGACATGTGCTATTCAAATTTGGCTGTTCAATGACACATGTTAAAAGTTTTATAACTACTCAAATTTGGTTGACTTCGCCGACACCGTAGTTCTATGTTAATGTCATCGTACTATAGGCCCCTTTTCAAAAAATCATTTGGTCCGCCCTTCGGTTTCGGCATTTAAATACAAATAAACAGTTCCGGTTATCAACCCTACACGGCAAGTGTTGTTCATCCTGAACACAGTTCATTAAACTGTTCATATTTAGATTATCATGTCATTGTTTACTGTGACACTGCATTAATTTTGTTAGAATTAAAATGTATTCAGGGTTTAAGTAAGTTGTGTATTGTTAGCCAACCGTACGACTGATAACCGGAAGCGAAGAGAGTTTGTAATAGAAAAAAAGAAGGGAAACGTGAAACTCCATTTGATTGCAAAGTTTAAATCGAGGAAAAGATAACAACACTTTTTAAAAAGGGCTATACTACGATGGCCACATGAGGGCATTGCGAGGGATTTCTGTATCCATGTTACCTTTCTAAAACAATTCGACACCTTCTTGTCCCCTTCATATTGTCTTGTTGAGTTGAGAAATGACTAATGTCAACGAAGTAATAACTAAGATGACAAAATGCCCTCACGATGGCCTTTCGATGGGCAATATGGACCCACAACTTCAACACGGAAATAAACACCCTCAGGGATTTCCGTAAATTTTTGTTATGCAAAGAATTTGCCTTCGCTCAGTTGCTGATGAAGCCTGGGGTCTTAAGATGGGTTATGGTCAGATGGGTAAAACGATCAGATCCGAATTTTAACATTTTCTTTATCGTGTGTCCACCGACTGTCAACAAAAATTTCGATTGCAGTACTATTATTGGAATAAACGGGTCACAACTTTTGTTTAACTTGAAATTTATAGGGAAAACACATATACTGGAAGAAATAGAAGCCTTCAATGAAAGCAGGTAGTCAGAAATAGGTTAAATATGATGTAACCCATCGATATAGGAAGGATCGAATCAGAGTTATCTTTACGGGATATTCAAGGAAGAATCACATTGAGAATTTGTGAATACTTTTCCATTGTAACACGCCAATTTGGATTTTGTCAGACTTATTTTAAAAAAATTGTCCAGCTTTATGTTCGTTTATATAATAACATCCACGCATTTTTGTCTGTGGTATCCTTATCAGATTTGTGACTGTCAGTGTCAAAAGCAAATGGTTTTGTATAGATTTATCTTGTTCATTCTCCCTCCATAGCCAGACAGATCTATAAACAGCTATAGTCAATGTCTGTTTAATATTCAACAAACAATTCCATAACGCTACAAATGTTGGTGTAGAAGTTTGGTATTTGAAAGCATTAAAAGTTTTTTTGATGAACACCCGGGGGAGGGGGGGCACCTTGACTGAAAATTTACGGGGGTGTTCTTCCAGTGGTTCAAAACCCTGACCCCATTCTAGACAAAGTTTGACGGATTCCTATACCCCATTCTAGACAAATTTTGACGGATTCCTATACCCCATTCTAGACAAATTTTGACGGATTCCTATACCCCATTCTAGACAAATGTGTACAAGTGTAGAACCCTTCTTACATAAAAAGCAGGATTTTTCTTCATGTCAAGTCAATATACCAATTGAATAGTCAAATAATTCGTTAGAATGCAATTATTAGCAACTGATTCTTGCAGAATGATGCTTTTATGATATATTTATGCAACCAGATCTTCTCCTTTACCCCATCATAGACAAGAAAATCTGACCCCTTTCGAGACAAGGTTAAAAAATTATACCCCTTTCTAGACAATTCAGCTAAAAATGACACCCCATTTGTCGGAACACACCCAGTACCACTTATATAGGCAGTGCCCCCCCCCNCCCCCCCCCCCCCCCCCCGGATGAACACATTGGATTGTAAAAAATATAGCGCTATTGAATTAAATTCAACACAAAATAAAAATGACAAGAAAGTGAGTGTAAATCAGGGAACGTAAACGTTCAAGTGCACTTAACAAAAAGAACGAATTAAAATTCCAACTCTCAAGATGATAATAAAAATTGTGTGCAACTAAGAACAATTATTATAAATTTTACCGTATTATTTTGACAGTAACAAAATCTTCTTAAATGATAATACTTCAAATGAGTGTCCGCATTAGCTTGCATTTAATCATGAGCATGATACTATGATAAGTAAAATATCCCCCAAGAGACATGTAATTAGAATTCATACAATGCCAAAAGTGCAACATGTCTCAGCCGGGGCAGAGGCATTAAAAAGTGCATATGTTATCATAAGAGCTAAATAACAGATACTTCTGGTTTAGTTTTTTTGTTCTTTTTATAGATAGTTTGATACTTTGATGACCTTTTCATGTTTTTACCATCTCACACCCATTGCCACAAACTCATTTTTAACATCTAGAAATGAATTCTGCCCAAACCGATACTTCGTTCGTCTTTTACAATCCACAATTCATGGTTCTTGGGCTATAGTGTTTTGTACCACTTTTAAAACCATTCATAACCACTAGAAACGAAGACGTCGTACTTGTTTTTACTAACTGAACTTACTTTTCAAATCCTTCTCCCTATTTAATAGTTCTTGTCTGGAAAGAGTACTACGTACATATTAGTTTTTATCATTAATTGAATAGACTTTAAGTTCTCTTGTTTGTGTTGGTGGTTTATGCACAGGACAATGATACGCGTCTATAGTGTGGTGGAGATCGAACGTCTCTAGACCTTTGCTGCCGCTGGCTAGTCTACTTATAGGTAAAAGGGAGAGTCGAGTGCATAAATCTTTCTTTGCCAGCACATAGCCTCTATATACTACCAAGACTTCTCCACTGCCCCTCCGAAACACACGGTATTTTGCGTTAAATACTCAGGGCTGAATTGAAGATCTCGGAGTAGTAAAGACCCTGGAGATAAAGAGTGCAGGCCCACAGGTGCGAGGACACGCCCTGGCTTACACCAACCTTGTGCTTACTAAGGGTTGAATAGTTTAACTGCCTTGTGGATGATCGTGGTAGGTAAAAGGCTACGGGAATCAACCCAAACAGAATAATCGAACAGACGGAATTCGTCAGCAATGGTACTGCAGCCGTCTAAGGGAATGAAAACCCTGAGAGAAAACACTAACCTGGAGGTACTAGGTTCAGAGTAAGGCTAATCACCTTGCCAAACAGCGAACACAAAAACAAGATAGATCATGTAGCAATCCATGGTAGTTTCAATTTAAACGATGTTAAAGTTTTGAGAGGTGCAGATATAGGAAGTGACCACAACCTACAAGTAATCAAACTCAAATTGTACAAGGTCAAAAGAAAACCTGTCATATCAAACCGATACGAGACATATATGCTAAAAATACCAGAAAAAAGGAAAGATTCTCTGTTGAACTATAAATTTGATTTGATGCCATAGCTGCCTACGAGGACCAAAACACAGAAAACAAATTGGACAGAATTCAGGAAAATCTATAAAAAAAACGGCAAAGAACATCAAACCAAAAGTAGCTGGAAGCTTGTAGATGAGAAGAAGAACATCAAAACAAGATAGATGGAAACTTAAAGGAAAGTTGAAACAGTAACACACCAGAAAAGACAAAGATGTTAAAAAGAGTATGAAAAAGTGGTTTGAAGATATCTTAACCAAAGCTGAAACAGCAGCCAACACAGACAATATGAATAAATTTATGATATAAAGAAAACTCTTTGCAAAGCTTGAAAACTTGGAACTCTTGAATGCTTGAAAACTCTTTTGCAAAACAACAGCAGTTGAACACATAACAGATAAAAAAGTTCTATTGACAACAGAAAATAAAATAAAATCAAGATGGCATGAGCATTTCAGTGATGTTCTTAACAGACCAGAACCAATAGAACAAGCAGAGATAGAACTCGAAGAGACAGAGATTATACCAATCAACACAGGACAGTCAAATCTAGATGAAATAACATCTATCATCAAAGACCATGGAAAAGCACACGGAATAGACTACTATATAACAACATCTGAACTGCTAGGAGCCGATGTTGAAACATTCTCGAAGCAAATTTCAAAGATATCAATTAAAGCAAGGAATGAATAAAAATGCCAACTGAAGCTGCCAAAGGAAGAGAACCTGAAATGCTGTGGAATTTGCATGGCATAAAACTCCTATAATATCGAAAATTCTAGGAAACCATCATAAAAAGAATAGCTAAGTTACAAGTGCTTACAAGAAGAACAAGCAGGATTTAGAGAAGGGCGTGGAACAACAGAACAATTCTCTATACCAAGAAACATAAAAGAACAAGCAAAAGAATGAAACCCAAACCTGTACATATTTTTATCGATTTTTAAAAGCCTTGTTTGACAGCGTTCATTACGAAACGCTTTGCAAGATTATGTCATACTACGACATCCCTGAAAAAATAACGAATTAGCTGTAGTAACAGCAAATGGAATCTCCAACTGGTTCAACATCAAATCAGGTATTAAGAAAGGTTGTAATATGTCTGGATTCCGTTTTTTCATAATCATTGGTTTGATTATGAGACAATCGACAACTGAAAACAACACAGGAATCCGATGGAATTTTACAACGAAGTTAGACGATCTGGACTTCTCTACTTTCCAGCACCAAAGTCCAACTGCAAAACAAATTCAACAATGTAAGCAAATAACGATCTGGACTTCTCTACTATCCAGCACCAAAGTCCAACTGCAAAACGAATTCAACAATGTAAGCAAATAAGCCCGCTCAACTGGCTGAAAGATCATTGCTGCAAAAACAAAAGTCATGAAATTAAATGCTAAGAGCACTAAGTCAATAGCTAGCCAAGATCAAAAAGAAATCGAGGATGTAAAATCATTCACATATCTTGGAGCTGTGATGAACACGACATGAGGTACTAATGACTACATCAGATGAAAAGTAG
The DNA here is from genome assembly GCA_002080025.1 of Modiolus philippinarum. Taxonomy (NCBI): domain Eukaryota; kingdom Metazoa; phylum Mollusca; class Bivalvia; order Mytilida; family Modiolidae; genus Modiolus; species Modiolus philippinarum. The sequence continues at coordinate 18,486 of MJUU01011978.1, read as the reverse complement.
ACCTGGCACGACCAACTTACAACAAATTAGCCCCTATTTTGAACAATAATCAGATATCAAAACGTTATTAATTTCGCCTTTTCAACTAAAATGTATTGTCCGTCCTTCTCTACGGGAGCGAAACATCAAGATGAGAACCTAGTTGATATATTATGTCTCAAAAGGCCACTAAAGAACTACTGGCCACAGAAAGTAACAGACAAAGAAATATGGAGAAGAGCTGTAATAGAGAAAATAAGCGTTGCGATCAAGTGAAGGAGATGAAATGGCTCAGATAAGTGTTAAGAATGGAAAACGCCAGGCACACCAAATTAGCAATTACATGGACCCCCTGAAGGGAGAAGAAAAGGGGAGAACTTAAGAAACAAGGAAGAGAACAATTGAAAAAGAACGAAAAGATCTAGGATTTCCAACACGGACAGAGGCAGCACACGGAGATTTTGGAGAGGACTTGTGAATTCTCAAGTGGATTCTCCAAACGGAGAGACGGAAAAATAAGTCAAATAGTTTGATTTAATATGATACCATTCTATAATCATCAACTTTTTTTTTATCAGTATCATGATAATGCATGACAGAAGACGAAACAGTGTCAAAATAGAACTAGAATACATATAGTCTTAAAAATAGTGTAATTCGTATAGTTTTGTCAAACAAACTTGGGTAACATAAAAATGTGACTTAAATAAATACATAATTTTGAACTATGAACATTAAAATCTAATCTGTAATACATTAAGTTAAGTTTAGCCTACATGCATGCATGAGGGAGATACACCTTAGTTTTCAACAAAATTTACAAAAATTTAGATATTGTAAGGTTCCATATAGAATCGGCTTTCGGGTCAGCACCGAAGTACTGACTACTGGGCTGGTGAATACCCTCGGGGATTAACAGTCCACCAGCAGTGGCATCGACCCAGTGGTAACAAATAACTAAATACGAAGTTACTGTGAATTTAATTTCTGCATATGCGCATTTCGACAACTTATGTCTCTTCAGTGCAGATAAGATCTAAACGTTTGGAAGACCATAACTCAAAGATATGTAAAAACTGATAGAGAACAAATAACCAATATGATCTAAATGTAAAGGCAAAATCAGCTAAGGACAGAGCTTTGCATGAGGGGGATACTCCTTAGTTTTCAACAAAATTTACAAAAATTTAGAAATGAGACACTTGTAAAACCCGTTGTTAGTGTATTTTCTACATATTTCAGTCACTCCAGTGAGCAAAAGAATGCCACTGTTGATAGAATGTAGGTCTCCTAGTGTTTTCACCAGCCCAGTAGTCCAGTCCTATGCTGCTTGCCCGATTTTGAAACTTACAATAACTCAATTACATTTTTTTTGTGTAAAAAACAAGGAGTATCTCCCTCATGCAAGCTCTGTCCTTAGCTGATTTTGGTTTTCAATTTAGCTACTTTTCATTATTTGTACTTTGTCAGCTTTTGTACGTCTTTCGATATCTGGATTTTCAATCTTTTGATTTTATCTAGCATTTTGTGCTACTTCAGCCTTTTTACAGTGATTTGGAAGATTGCGCTTCTCGAAGGACACCGAGAATTTAGTTGCGAAATGTATAAACATTTGCCTTTCTAAATAGCAGTCTTGCTTGGCTCTGGATGTGCTGTGTAACGAATTAAAAAAACACCTTCAAAATCACTTACTATGATGTATGTTTAAGGCCTCATGGCGACTTCAAGATGAAAACAACAATAAAGAAGTTGTTCTATTTCTTGGTTTACACAGAATTCTTTAAGACTTTGACTCCCCATCATTTCCTTGTTTATCTAGTTTATGTATTTTGATTGTATATGTTAGACCTTCTTCCTGGGTGATCGTTTGCTGATATGTATTGATTTAGCCGGAGAAAATGTTCATGTTAATCCAATCAAAACTGACACACCTTCATTGAACCAAGTACCTTATTCAAGTGAACAAGAACTTTTTAATCATTCTTGTGATTAGGGCTATGGCAAAGAAAGCCCTTTCTTATATCTCAAATGATGAGGTTAACTTATCTGATACTATTTTAGGTTAAACGTTTTTCATGATTTCAGAAAAGATATTATGCTTACAAAAAAGAAAGAAAAAAAAATACCGAAGTTACCATGAATTTAAACAATCATCTCTGTTTTACCCGAAGGTCAAGGTCACAACTAATTCACGATCAACAAAATGATTCTAGAATATCAGATTTGTACCATCAGGCTTTAGGTGTGCAAGAGGTTTCACAAGTTCCTGTTTGTTATTATCTCAAGAATGGAGTTCTTCTTAAAAATGGCGTTCCTGCTGAGAAAAGGTTCCAAAGTCATTTAGACACGAGATTCTAAGTATTGCATATTGGACTCCTTTTGTGTGAACAAAATACATACAAAATATTGAATCATTTCTATTGACCTGGTATTAATAAAAATGTCTTGGAGTTTTGTAAATTTTTGCCACACTTGTCAAACAATTGGTATAAGGCTAACCATACTATACCATAAAGTTCATTGGAACTAATCCCTGCTTTTAAAGAACCATTCATTTGAATTATAATTGACTGTATTGGTCATTTACCTAAAACTGGGTCTGATTCAGAATATATGCTACATAGAATACAAAGGCATACTTCTCTGAAATTCTAGGTGCTTAATAAAGAAAGACTTCACCAAGCATTGATGAATATGTCAATATGATTCGTTCTTACTATGAGGTATGAACGCAGTTTATTGTTGAAGGCCTCATAGTGACTTCAAGATGAAGAACAACAATGAAAGCGTTGTTCCGTTGCTTGGTTCTACCATGTATATTTAGACACGTTGTCTCATGTGATTTACTCCATATCCTCTCATTGCTTAATACTGTTATGATTCAAATTTTAAAGACTGAGACGAAGGTATCCATTTGTTGTTATTTGCTGTTAGGGAAGCAACACAAGAATCCTTAGGCTTTAGCCCATTTTAAATATTATTTAAACATTCTGTATGAGCTTCCTTAAAGCTTCCTACAGAAAAAAATAATGATAATAAAACCAACAAAATTTGCTATAATCTGTAGGCGATTTTATTGAAAGTTTATCAAAAGCTTGCGATATGGCCCGTTATAATCTTGAAAATATAGAAAGTAAAATGAAAGAAAGGAATAATCTGAAAAAAAAGAAATTGGTCCTGGTGATCCAATACTTGCAATTTTACCTATTCATGGAAATCCTTTACAAGCTAGATATTTTTGCAGTTTATTGTTCGCAAAAAAGAAAGTGACATATATTATGTTAAAAATACTCCTGGGAGACGAAAATAAAAACAATGGTGTCATAATATATGTTGAAGAAATACACTTACAGAGATAGTTCATTTGTTAAACCAGTGTCTGTAACAGAAAAATAATCTACCTGTAATTCGCAGATTTCCGAAACACTGATCATGGTTTTCTGAACTTCGGATCTCTGAAATTCTATGAAAGTTAGACCAGAATTTGAACCTTGAACCTTGAAATGGAACTGTAGGAACGAGAAGAACTGAAACGACTTCTGTATGAACATTTATTTCCTGATAGCCCTAAAAAATGACAAAATTTTTCATGGTGACTCTAAACCTAAAAATAAACATCCTTATAAAAGGAAGTTCAGAAAAACAACTGTAACTAAAAAAGAAGTACAATATTTATTTGACAATGATTTTATTTAACCTCGTCAAACTAAATGTCTATACAAAATCTTATTCATTTCTAATATCAAGGATTAATGCCTGTATAGACAAAGTTGTCAAAGCTACATGTGAAACGGGGAAAGATCTTCTTAAAGGTTTTTGGCAAGTTCCTGATACAGAAAAGGAACTCTCCGCATGCGTTCCTAAAGACATCCTTCGGAGTCAAATGCTTGAGATCAATGTCATTCCCCAAAAGACATGGACCTCCAACATTTGATTTCAGATAATGTACTCCAGTTGTACTTTTTCAAAATAAAGGAATGACGTTTGGAGTAAGATATTCACATTTCAACGCGTCATAAACAAGATTTACTATAACGCATACCTTGATGATGTCGTCAGATACATTCAACGATTATCTACAGACAATCAGAGCATTCTTCAATCGACTCACTGAAGACAAATTATCATCTGCAGACAATCTGAGCATTCTCTAATCGACTCACTGAAGACAAATTATCATCTACAGACAATCAGAGCATTCTTCAATCGACCCACTGAAGACAAATTATTATCTACAGACAATCAGAGCATTCTTCAATCGACCCACTGAAGACAAATTATTATCTACAGACAATCAGAGCATTCTTCAATCGACTCACTTAAGACAAATTATCATCTACAGACAATCTGAGCATTCTTCAATCGACTCACTGAAAACAAGTTATTATCTACAGACAACCAGAGCATTCTTCAATCGCTTCACTGAAGACAAATTATTATCTACAGACAATCATAGCATTCTTCAATCGACTCGCTGAAGACAAATTATCTGCAGACAATCAGAGCATTCCTCAATCGCGTCACTGAAGACAAATTATTATCTACAGACAATCAGAGCAATCTTCAATCGACTCACTGAAGAAAAATTATCATCTACAGACAATCTGAGCACTCTTCAATCGACTCACTGAAGACAAATTATTATCTACAGACAATCAAAGCATTCTTCCATCGACTCACTGAAGACAAGTTATCATCTACACACAACCAGAGCATTCTTCAAGCGACTCACTGAAGACAAATTATCATCTGCAGACAATCTAAGCATTCTTCAAGCGACTCACTAAAGACAAGTTATCATCTAAGCACAACCAGAGCATTCTTCAATCGACTCACTGAAGACAAATTATCATCTGCAGACAATCTAAGCATTCCTCAAGCGACTCACTGAAGACAAGTTATCATCTACACACAACCAGAGCATTCTTCAAGCGAGTTAGTAGTAAATCTAGAAAGGAGTGAATTCTATACCATACTACGTTGGCATTCGGGACAGTTAAACTTGTATAATCTAAAGTAAAGTCTATCTCTGAATTTCCTGTTATGGCTGGTGATTATCGCATATTGTGTTGTGATTTTTTAGTTATTGCTGAACCTTTGACAAACTTATTAAAAAAGGAAATGAAGTTTGTGTATGGAATGAAAAGTGCGAAATTGCTTTTACAAAATTAAAAGCCATATTCAAGAGCACACATGTTCTCTAAGAAGGGTTCTAAATTAGCTGTTAATGCTAGTGAAATAGATGTTTGTGCTGTTTTTTTTTTTTTTTTTTTGTTACAGTATGATAAGAATGGTCTTGTTACTTCTTGTTATTTTGCATTTTTTTTAATCGGCAACAGAAAAAATATTGTACTATTGAGAACCAAGAGGCTTTCAAGAGCCTGTATCGCTCACCAGGGTCCTATGCAGCATTATAATACCCAATTGATGGTCCATCTTTGGTGGTGTATGTACATACAAATCAGAACCTTTTTATAAAATTTAATTAAAATTGTTCAAACAGTTTCAGAGAAGATTTTTGAATTCAGTTTCCAAACTTAAGGGGCCTATGTTAATCTACGTTCCCTGCTACGTTCCCGGCAGTTATTTAACATAAAACTTTGAAGAGAGTCACCTAAGGATTATCATATAAAAATTCTACTGAAATTGTTCAAGAAGTTTTAGAGGAAAATATCTTTTTATGCATTTCCCATTGGGTCCGATGTTAATTTAAGTTTTGCTACTGGTGGCCATGTCGGAAGACGGATCAGCACCAAAGTAACAAACTTGGTCAAAATCTCACAAGTCTCATTTATGCAATGTTAAAATTGAATCCATTCAGTGTGTTTTTTTTAATTATATCTTTGTATGCATTTCCCCTTAGGGTCCAATTCATCGCTGACAGCTATGTTGGATGATGGATCAGCACCGAAGTAACAACACTTGGTCAGCTTCTCATAAGCATCATTTATAGAAAGTTTGGTTTAAATCTATTAAACAGTTCTCTAGACGATCTTTTTTTAAATTAAGTTCACATCTGGCATCATTCGTGTCATGTTTGATTTAAATCCATTCAGTAGTTCTCTAGAAGACCTTTGTGTGCATAACAGCATTTCCCATAGGGTCCAATGCTGTCGGTCATGTAAGATGACGGATTGGCACCAAAGTAACAACATATGGTCAGCACCTCATAAGCATCATTCATTCCATGTTTGGTTCAAATCCATTCAGTGGTTCTCAAAAACAAGTTCTTTGTGTGCATTTTCCAATAGGGTCCAATGTTTAAATTAAGTTCCCCTCTGGTGGCCATGTTGGATGATGGATCGGCACCAAAGTAACAACACTTGGTCAGCACCTCATAAGCATCATTCATGCCAAGTTTGGTTCCAATCCATTCAGTGATTCTCGAGTAGAAGTTCTTTGTATGCATTTTCCCATAGGGTCCAATGTTGAAATAAAGATTCTCGCTGGCGGCTATGTTGGATGACGGATCGGCACCAAAGTAAGAAGTCACTTGGTCAGTACCTCATAGGCATCATTCATTCCAAGTTTCGTTCAAAACCATTTGGTGGTTCTCAAGAAGAAATTCTTTGTATGAATTTTCCCATTAGGTTGAATGGTAAACTAAGTTCCCCGCTGGCGGTCATCTTGGAAGAGTTCGGAAAACTTGACTGTGTTCAATACAATGTAGTCCTTGACATGCTGAACATTTTTGCAATTTAAACTCGGCCTCTATCTCAAAACGTTTTTGAAATATAGGACAAAAAGTATAAAATCATGAAAAATTTGACCAATAAAGGGCCATAACTCATAAATAGGTGCTTGGATTTCTTCAAAATTTCCATGTGGGTAGATCTTAACATGCTGAACGTCTTTTTAAATTTAAACTGAACCTCTATCTGTTATAGTTTTTTTAATAAAAAATGGAAAAAAAACATTAAAATTTTGACAATTTTACGGGAAAAGGGCAATAACTCTAAGATGGGTCATCAGATTTTCTTCAAATTTCAGCAGACGTAGATCTTGTCATGCTATCATTTTTAGCTCGTCAGATTTTTGATATCTGTAACGGTTTTTGAGTTATTTGCCTACCCTCTATGTTCTATTTTTAGTAACGGCAGCCATGTTGTTTGACCTAAGACATAGAAAATAACAAATTTGAAACTATATACCATAGTGATGACACAGTGGACGGACGGACGACGGACGCCAAGTGATGGCAATAGCTCACCCTGGCATAGCCAGGTGAGCAAAAAATGCGTTGCCCTCGTTTTAGCCATTCAGCATTGAGGTATAGTTAACCTCTTGCTCTTCACCAGTTATTGTTAAGTGATCACAATCCCCTCAGATTGCTCCACAAAATTTAAAGCAAAAAAAAAAAAAAAAAAAAAAAAACAGAGATAGCTGGGGTTTAGTTAATGTTTCCAGAATATAATCTTGAAGTAAGGCATATTTAATGTAAATATAATAAAAACCAAATGATGGAAATATTTCAGCCATCAGTGGATCTTCCTGAATATTTTTTTTTGAAATTCTGTACTAATATTTTCTGTATAGCGACATTGGGAGGATGGTATATATTTATACTATTACCTTATATCGCAGTTCGACAAGAATTTTAACCTGTTCATTTAGTCACCCACAATGGACTTTATAGACATTTCAGAGAAGAAATGGTGGGTTTATGACGCACCAAAACTTTCAATAGCTGTAGTGTCCGGTAGCAACTCAGCAGCAATCTTAAAACAGTGAAATGTTCATGCCAGGACAAAGTAAAAAATAACAAAATACCGAAGTTACTGTGAATTTTGTTTCTGCATATGCGCATTTCGACAACTTATGTCTAACTTATGTCTCTTCAGTGCAGATGAAATCAAAACATTTGGAAGTCCATAAAACTAAATACATGTAAAAACTGATAGAGAACAAATAATCAATGAGATCTAAATAGCAAAGCCAAAATCGTCTAAGGACAGATCTATGAAAGAGGGAGATACTCCGTAGTTTTTAACGAAATTGAAGGGACACGCTCGACAGATCTTTCGACCACAACGTCGCGTTTCCCTGTATGACTTGGTGTTCCTAGTCTTGATTTTGCTTGACACCAAGTGATCTCTCAAACTTCTTCCTTTGCGACAGACTGTAATTGGCAAAGATGGAAATATTTCAGCCATCAGTGGATCTTCCTGAATATTTTTTTTTGAAATTCTGTACTAATATTTTCTGTATAGCGACATTGGGAGGATGGTATATATTTATACTATTACCTTATATCGCAGTTCGACAAGAATTTTAACCTGTTCATTTAGTCACCCACAATGGACTTTACAGACATTTCAGAGAAGAAATGGTGGGTTTATGACGCACCAAAACTTTCAATAGCGGTAGTGTCCGGTAGCAACTCAGCAGCAATCTTAAAACAGTGAAATTTTCATGCCAGGACAAAGTAAAAAATAACAAAATACCGAAGTTACTGTGAATTTTGTTTCTGCATATGCGCATTTCGACAACTTATGTCTAACTTATGTCTCTTCAGTGCAGATGAAATCAAAACATTTGGAAGTCCATAAAACTAAATACATGTAAAAACTGATAGAGAACAAATAATCAATGAGATCTAAATAGCAAAGCCAAAATCGTCTAAGGACAGATCTATGAAAGAGGGAGATACTCCTTAGTTTTTAACGAAATTTTCTAAAATTCATATATTGCAAGTTTCCAAATAAAATCGGTTTTCGGGCCAGCACCGAAGTACTGGCTACTTGGTTTGTGGTTTGTCGACCAGCAGAGTCATCGGCCCAGTTGTAATAAATAACAAAATATCGAAGTTTCTGTAAATTTCGTTTCTGCATATGCGCATTTCGACAACTTATGTCTCCTCAGTGTAGATAAAATCTTCGGGCCAGCACCGAAGTACAGGCTACTGTGTTAGTGAATGCAAGGACAAAGTAAGAAAAAATGTTATGAAAGATCTGTTGGGTAGCCGATTGGTAAATGGCACTTTCTAACCCTAAGACAGAACCAATCAAAATCCATGGTACATGTTACTTCTTTGAAGCTCAAAGAAGACCAGGGTGAAAGTTTGAAAAAAAGCATATTCATCTCTTTGTACACATATATCAAAACAACAAATCTGTATGAAAAACAAAATACCGAAGTTAAGTTAGTTTCTGCATATGGTCAACTTACAAAAGTAGAAATAACAATGTGATATACAAGACAACACAGAAGACATAAGCACCGACAAAAATTGTAAACTGCAATGATCCTGATTAAGTACAGACTTCAAAAGAAATGGTGGGTTAAAACGGTTTTATGGCGCGCCAAACTCCCCGCTTTTTCCATTGCGGTAGTTAGTAGTAACTCAACAGCAATTCAAAAGACCAGCGTGTCTGTGTTTAAGTTGTTTATGTCTTTTCAGTTGTATTGAAGTCACGTATTGTACAATCAAGACATAACATCATAACATCTTGTACAGTGAAGACACAACATCACTCTTGGCATTCTTTACAAATGCTAAATAGCTCTTTGCTTCTTTTTCTTCACTTTAATATTATAGCATTTCTTTGTCGCATTACTTTTCAAGAAGTCAAGAACGCAATCTATATATGAGCTGATTACATTGATGACCTGCGTTTATCCAGTAGATTCATCCGATCTCTTTATCTAAAGATTCCCAGTGATCATGCATGCTCGGTTTTGGCTTAAGATGATAACTCTTCTTGAACTTATATATAGATGGAATGTGGGCTGCGAAGCAAATTACAAAATGACAAGCAGAATATTAACGCAGCACTAAATATATGACAGAATACAACATTAAAGCTTAATTCCCAGGAAAAGGAAATTACAAAATACCATGATAATCATTGATTTAGTCAATAATATACTGTTATGACATTTTTACGAGTAAGACAATTTTGGAATTAATTATTACATATATAAGGAAATCATCAACTCTTAGTAAATATGTTGTCATGGATACTGCAAATGTGGTAAATGTAACAAGACTGTTCAGTGGCAAAGGTTTTACTGAACCGACGTCAAAATTTACACCCCAAGCTTACATTCTAAAACTCACCACCGGACATCGTATACAATTGTAACCTTTTCTGTTTGATTTGTATATGTATTTTTTTAAGGAGTTGAGTCAGAATTGAAGCTTGGTTTTTTTGCTTGGGTTTTAATTCTTGCTTTGATTCAGTGACAGTTTTGCCACTTAGTTGACCTTTGCAATATAGATTTCATACAATGTACTACTTGCATTCTGTTATTCTGCTTTTGGACTGACAAAAAATGCTATTAAAATTGAAAAAAGACAAGAAAGAGTAATTATTTTACACATTCAAATGAATTTTTACAATCTAAACTAACATCACTTAATCCGAAGAATGAGAGCCGTCGCATTAGAGACTTATAAGATTTTAAACAAAGCCGGTTCAGAATTTTTACAAAATATTGTAAATATTAAAGAACATTCTTTTAGTTTTAGATATATAAATTTGACAGACATTTCACAACCCAGGACAACAGGGTATGGTAAAAAAAGTTTTAGTTATGAGATAGCAAGACTCGGAACGTATTACCTGACGAAGCAAGAAATCTTTCTTCTTTTGGCCACTTTAAAATGGTGTTTTACTGAAAAATGTAAATGTTTTTCTTGTAGGCAGTAAATATTCTTGAGATCTCACACCTGAATCTTTTTGTCTGCTCTTAGTTTATGTTTTGATGTTTTTACTTTTTAATCACAGTTAAAAAATACCATGCCTAAACTCGTTTGAATTTAGTTTCATGCATGTGTTTTAATGCTTATCAAGTCTCCAGAGACCTATTGTTTTAACTGTGTTTCTTATATTAATATTATTAAGTCTCCCAAACGAATACTTATTGTCTTTACTCGATTCTTATTTTTATCAGTGTTCTTCTTCTTCCGCCACGAAATTTGTCTGACCATTTCCTCGAAAACTAATGTCCAGATCTTGGCAAAACTTTACATGAAAATGGATACTTATCCCCGAAAGTTGCAAACGGATCTTGGAATTTTCAAAATGGCACAGGTAGCCATGGAATAAGCAAAAATGGTGGAAAAATAAAAGGGTTCAGATTTAGGTGAAACTTTACAGGAAGGTTGATTAGAACATGAGGAATTGGTTTCTGGTCTTTAAGACTTCAAAATGGCGCCGGTTGCCATGAAATTAGCAAAAAGCGCCGGAAAATAAAAGTGCTCAAATTTTTATGAAATTTTTACAGAAAGGTTGCTAAATGAGGAATGAAGCATTTATTGCAATATCAAAAGACATTGTACACAAAATTTGGAAGTTCAGTAATAATAAGTACTATCCATCTTAACAAATCTCTAAATAGTTTAATATGAAATTTCACATAAAATTATTTACAAGGATTTAATATACTGTTCAACTTTGTTAGTGAGTCTAGTTTGAGATCTCCTAAAAGGTGTTGAAAACTACGAAAGCCGGAAGGGGACTTCCGAGTTTCGACTTCTGACTTCTTACTTCTAATTTCTTACTTCTTACTTCTAACGTCTTACTTTTCTTACTTCTTACTTCTAATTTCTTACTTCTTACTTCGATGTTGAAAGGTAGCTTTCCGGATTGCAACACTGACTTCGGTATAAATATTGTCAATATTCGGACTGAGGTTTCATTATATTATTCCTCTAGTTTATGACTAATTGCAAAAGCAATAAAAATTGATTGATGGGTCGAATGGCGTTTAACGTCTTATTTCAACATTTCAGCCAAAATCCAAGACGAGAACAGGTTTAGGTGAAGGGGGAGTCAGCTCGCAACCCGTTGACCTACATACTACGGGACTGTTGCAAGGATTCTTTAACGTGAACGGTCTTGTATTTTTGTATGTAATAAGTGACGTGTTTTATTTCAATTATGTCTAATAAAAATAGCGGGTAAAGGTTTGCATTTAGAAATATAAACTTATTCAATTTTCAATAACAAATTGTAGATACAGAAAATCGTGTTCAGCTTGCATAATAAATGTTTTTTCTCAAAGGTTTAAGTGACTGAGATGATTAGAACAGCTGACTTCACACTATAATGTCTGACACCGCTATATGTTTAAATCTAGCAAGCGTGTACGCTCCCAAGCATCCACTTCAACTCAGGACTTCCTTCCCTTAATATGCTATCATACCTGCATACATAAACTGAGCTTTACAATACAAGCTAAATCGTCTTGAAGGGGTGTAAAACAGTATTACCCAACAACTCAATCAGCCATTATTTAAGTGGGGTGGGGCTATTGCTAAGTTGAACAAGATTTGCTCTATCTGAAACTTATTCAATGTTTTTTTCATAAACAATGAATAAGTTTATGTTTTAAAATGCATACCTTTGACTGTTATTGTGTTAGGTATAATAGGGCGTCCTGAAGGGATCTAAGCGTGGATCGTGAAAATGCCTTTTGGGGAGCTTGAATCGTGAAAAATACTCCTAAAATAGGCAGAATTAATAGATGAAAAAAAAAACGTTCAGTGTGATACCTGATTTACAGCTTTATAAGGTGGATTATGTGTAATGAGGGTCCTTTAAGGAACCCCCATAATACAATTTAAAACATAACGCTTATTGCCGGTACATAAAAACAATTACCCCCCCCCCCCCCCCCG
>MJUU01011977.1:65254-90083 GCA_002080025.1 Modiolus philippinarum | reverse complement strand
GCTTTACCAACAGACTAGGCTCCTTGAGCTAGCCAGCAGTTTAGCGGCCAGCACATGTTCGTTTAGAAGTACTTATTTCTGACTATTTTTTGATAATGGCTCTCCATATTATTTGATATAAATGCTGCTGTTGAGAGGTGGTTACTACCTGAACCATGTGTTGTACGCTTAAGGATGTTCGCTGGTCAATTTTAAAATAACAAGGATTCCTATTAAATGTGATTTTTTGCTAGAAAATTGTAAATGAAGTAATTTAAGCCAAAAAAATTAATAGGTTACCGATGAAATGACTGGGATACAAGTGTTTGAAATAATGGCGGGAAACTGAACTCCTCTGCATTTTTCATGGTTTTAACACGAGGAATGTTTATCAAATAATGAATGTGGCAAAATAACACCAATGGAATAAGATTTTGTCATAATGCTCAAAAAGATGAATAAAATGAAATTATGGAATAAAATTAGGGGGTCACCGGGCAAAACATTATTAAGCTTTTAAATGGATAAAACCAGAGAAATCCGAAAATCTGACAGAAACACATAAACATGACCAGCTAACATCCTTAAAACTGGGTTCAGTTTTTGTTCTGTTTTTAGAGGAAAGTTCGATTCAAGTTGACCGAGACGAGATTTCTAAGTTATATGTAAAATTGCGTTTTTTTACGCATCTTAGTATTTTTGTATTCTAATTGCCGTTCCTTTATTATATAATGTTTGCATCACATGTGTATACTTGTTCTACATGTAATGCACTATAAACAAATGTTTCGTTTTTATGTATTACATAGAAGAATTATCTTCTCTCAGTGCAGTTTGCTGGTTTTGGCAATAAAACTGTAAAAAATGTATGATTTAACTACAACCATTTTATTCATACAGTACTAATATAAGTTTTCATTTAGGATGAAAATTGAATTTTAACTATTCAGATAAGTTTCTAGATAGTTGATCGGATGGCATCTTTGATTACATCTGGTTAATTTCATTAATTGAAACATTTTATTGCTGAAGATGACACGAAATGATTATTTATTACTCCTATGTAAATCAGATGTAGTGGGCCTATTATCATTTTCTCCCGACAATGATAATTGAACCACTACATTTATTACTTTTTTATGTCATCTTGTCATTATTCATGTATTCACACCTATACACATTTAGGGTATACTAGTATTATATGTTTGTTTTACTTTCAATATTTTATTGTTTTGCCATTTTATTACAATGTATATTTTTACTGTTTTCATTTTATAACAGTGGATTAGAGCTTTTATATTGTTTCCTCCAGTCATATTAAAAAGAATAGTACTAATTCTGTCATCTGAAGAGAGTGTATGTCTTCTAGACTATTAACAAGATTTGTTTTCTTCTTTTAAATGAGTCGAGTTGATAAGATAAAAGCATTATGTCTATAAAACCAGGACATTTAACAAGCTTATAAATAGTTTATGTAGTCTTAACCACTAGACTAATACTTTATTCAAATGAATACAAATTAGCAAACAAATATAGAAGCAACAAGCCAATATGATAGTTTCTAGAACTGAATATACCAAAAACCGTGCTTTTGTAAATAATAAACGTCGTACAAAAATCCGTGATACACATAAATACTTTGCAAGATAATTGCGAAAAATTTTAATTTAAAAACTGTTTGTTCATTCTTAATTATTTTCTTTACTTTTAATCAAACTCGTTTCATTTATTTGGTATTATTTGTTTTGTTTTTTGTTTTTTAAAGAGAAGACAGATACTATTTGACCCCAGACACACTGTGTACAAGAGGCAATATGAATTATTATAAGCAAAACATTTACAAGAGCGACAGGAACAGTAACAAAATTGCATGTCGAGTAGGTCTAAATAATTTTTGTACATATATAATACCTCGTGGATTATTGTAAAATGTAACCCCCCCCCCAAAAAAAAAAATAGTGCAGAATATATCATGGAAGTAGAAATAAGTTTATATATTAATCATCACAAAGTGCAATTGGAAATTATAATAATCGATTATCACATCATTTTTTTAAAGATCTTATTTCAAATGTAAGATGTAGCAACTCTTTAAAAGTCATTGTTGTAGTAGAAAACACTGTAATTTTACAATTCATAATATCATTATTATATGTGTTATAAAGTAACAATATGGTACAATTTATCATTACAATATCACAACATGTATTTGTAAGTTGTATATGACGGATACTTTGTGTAATAATCTGGAATAAACTTTTTTAATATGCTTAATTTTAGGATTCTCACATATAAATAAACAGTGAAATTCGTCTCCAATTCTTTTTTCAAAAAAATAACAAATTCTGTCATGTTTTTTTATATTAGCCCACCTCCCAGTTTCTTTTGGAAATTTCATATTTGATCATCTCAGTTTACACATCATTAACCTGTCAACTTTGTTTTACCTCATTAAATATGGTTCAAGTTGAAATTCAGTTTACTATACATTTTCAAAATTAAATGTACTCAATTGTACAACCTTTTCACGGTGCAAACATTTCAAATTGAATTATGACAAGTCTTCTTGTATTTGAATTGTTGACTCGATGAATGCCCTGTGGTTATTTTTATGTTGTGATTGTCTTTTATTAATCATTTTGTCGGGCAATCGATGACAGTGATTGTAGACAGTATTTGTTGGTACAATACCTGAAGAGTCTTTACAGTTTTTACACTTAATGTAAACGAATCAATTTTCCCGGAGTACTAATTTTTCGCTATTTTCGTTTTTTACAAATCAACTTGGAAATTAATTCCCCAAATATCTTTTTAAGACCTCTAAAACAATCGTTTCAGTTGTTCGTAAAAACCGCCAAAACTGATATCCATGAATATGTCCAAGTTCATCAACCGTGAAAACTAACCGTCAAAATTAATACGTTTACAGTATATCCTGGCCTCTCACCGATACTGCTCATACCTACTAAAGTACATGATGTTTCTGTAACAAATTCTTCGGGAAGTTTTTAATTTGATTTTTCATATGTAGTGTAACAGTGGTTTACCAGTAGTCTCTTTGGGTTGTCAACAGATAAGCCACGAGTACTCCTTGACCCATCTTTCGAAATTACGTTTTCTCACATTTGAGACAAGCCAGTACCTATTTTAGCCTTTTGAGATATTCTTGTCTCAACCCACGGGTGAGATAGGAATTTCACGTGATGAAATATATTATGACGTCACAGTAAGTTGCTTAGACATGGCAGACCACAACTATAATCTGGTTGTAGAGAAACTTGTATTTTGTTTATAACTGTGAGAAAAACAATCAAACACAATTGAAAATGCAGGATTAATACAGTCTTACACCATTAAAAGTGCAGGATCAAGAAATCTCAGACACCCAAGGGTAAGATTTCAATATTTCTCTGACGAGGCTTGCCGAGTCAGAGAACCATTGAAATCTTACCCGAGGGTGTCTGAGATTTCTAAATCTTGCATTTTCAATGGTGTTTGATTGTTTTTCGAAAGGTTATAAACTTTATACAAGTTTCTGTACAACTAGACTATAGTTGACGTCCAACATGACTAAGCAACTTACTATGACGTCGATAACGTCATAATGTGTTTCCTCACGTGAAATTCTTATCTCACCCGTGGGTTGAGACAATATGAATCTAACACGGGTTGGTGTGCGAGACAAGGAAATCTCACATACCCAAGGACAAGATTAAGATTTTCTCTGACGAGGCCTCGCCGAGTCAGAGACTACCTAATCTTGCCCGAGGGTGTGTGAGATTTACCTTGTCTCGCACACATACCCGTGTTTGATTTGTTTTCTCATCCTGCCAACACGAACGGGCGATTGCTCATTTTGACATTGGACATCACATGTTTCGTACTATCAAGCATAACGTTGGATTTCTGTTGACACTAAATAATTCAAAACATAATACATTTCACAATTATTTACTTGGCTTACTCTGGCTTTTCATTAGTGTTTACTTATACACTGAAATCGTTTGATCTGAAATTTGAACTTCCTCACTTTTGTTTACTTACGGGAGTTACGTCCCTTTTTATGATGTCATAAGATTCGAGCGGGATTTTTGAATGTTGTCGAGTATTAAATTATTTTCAACATTATCTGGTACATATAATAGATGTCAAGAGTTAAAGACATAGCTTTATAAGTCGACGTTTTGGAAAATATGCTTATCTATAAAGAAAAAACAAGAAGACCTTTGCAATTTAAATGTCAAGCGGACACAAAAACCGCGGGAAAAGGATCGTGTAGGTGTTGTCACCCGGGCGATTGGGTGAGACGGGAAATGGGTGGGTGAGACGGGAAATGGGTGGGTGAGACGGAAAAATCTCACCCAGGCATTGGCTAAATAGAAAGCACTACAGGTAGGGTGAGAAAAGGATATTTCAAACGGCTAAAAATAGGTACTGGCCTGTCTCATATGTGAGAATATAATAATCAGTCATGGGCTAGTGTTTGAGATGCAGGAATCCCACTCGAGGGGTCACATTTTCAAGTCAGAAACGAGGCATGCCGAGTTTCTGACGATAGAAAATGTGACCCCGAGGGAAAAAAGGAAAAAAGAGGAAATCAAAAGACGACGGCTATGTTGGATAAAATACAACTTTTTAATCTTAGCTCTAGCAAACAAATGACCAACTTTTTTGACTAGATCACCCCTATTTTTAGTTTAAATCAAAAATTTAAACTAGAATTCAGAATATCTTTGTCATTATTGTAGCGGTTTTGTGTAATAATGGTTGCACTGTAAGCTGACAGAAAAACCTTGACCTGCGCAGCTGTCTCTATGACGTATTAATTGATATTACTACGCAGCTGTCAGATAGTGCATAAATATTGACTGTACTTGTTTTATCAAAACAAATGGCAAAATATATGTACAAATATATGAAAATAATATTTATTGTGTTGTTTATAATAAATATCACAAAGTCTCATAAAAAAAATTAACGTCATATGAACTACATTTTTATGTAAATACAGTTTACATTGTGATGCGGTCGCACAGACAAGTTTAATGGCCGCCAAAATTTGACTGTCATTCATCTTCCGAGTCCGATTCAATCACACGAACACGTTTTCTGTTTGTTGTATAGTTATAATTGATGTTTACTGTAACATTGCCGTGAATTGCGGATCCTGTGAAAAGTGATTCCATTGAAGATAAGTTTCTGTGAGACTGATTATGTGAAGACATGTGTTGACACGATGAAACTCCGTGTGTGAAAGGTGTTCTGGATAGACTATTTTCACAATTTCTGGATTGAAATGGATGGTTAAAATTCTGTAATAATTCGGGACATTCCACAGTTGAAGATGAAGGCACCGGTACACGGTAGGCATTTCATTCTCTTTGTTTGAAGTTGCGTTTGACAAAATATAACTGATTGCATGTTTAGTATTGTCATTGATTGTTCTGTAATTGTTTAGGGACGCAGCATTTTTATGTCCAGTTACATAGACTTGCAAATTGTCAGGTACATTATTATCAGTCATTTGCTGTATGAGTGTTTTGCGAACACTTGTATTTGTTATACGTTTATTAATGTCAATATCTGCGTTTTTTGCCATACATTTCATTATTTCTCCCATTTTATTGACACCAATTGGACCGCGCAGAAACCATCTCTCCCTTAGAGAGGGTGATTTGTTGTTTGTGACGACGGCTAAATAGAAGGGGTCATCAGGGTTGCTGAAATTGTCCGGTCTTTTAGCGCTGTACAACATGTAAGTTTGAACTGGACATCTTGCCGGATTTGTCGGGTCAGCATACATTTTTGGTTTTGTTTCTCTTGTATTTGTAATTATCTGCACCAGTGCGAGTTTTTGTTGTGCGTTCATTATATTCAAGATAATCTAACTTTTTTGTCATCATGTTTTAGAACAACGTCTCCCCATTTCATTTGCCGGTGTTCTGTAGCTCCGCCGCGTACCCCAAAATATAAAGTGTTGTTAAACCACAAAGTGTTATTAAGTGATGAAGGAGTATCCCTTCCTAGTTCACCAGTTCTATACAGGCGGTCAATTTCTTCGGGGTCCAATCCGTCAGCCTTCATAGGCCTGTTTCCTCTCCCTTGCGATTTCAATTCCTTTGTTTTGCGCGAAGTGCGTCTCTGGTTTTCACGAACACGGTATTTCCCATCAATGAATGTTCATAGCGATGGCGTATAAGATGCCTTTCAAAAGACCCCAACATTCCCCTTAACGTACATGGTTCATAATCATCGCCAGTTTTGGTTCTGACACTGACAAAATACTCTGAAAGACGGGAATCGAGTTCTGAATAGGGAATGTCCTGGATGTTTCTCTTTTCACCCTTTGTTTGTAGGAATGATTTTAGCAAACTCATGTGTCCCAGTGTTTTTTCTTCTAGTATTGTTGTTTTCATTTTGGTGCATAAATGCGTCTACATCAACATGCGTAAACCTTTCGTCCATAGTGTTTGTCTTTTTGTCAACAATTCATGAAATTATTTTGTTATTGATTTGATACCCATGGACGCAGTGTAAAAAGTAGTTCCGGCTCACGTGATGTGAGATATAGTATCACGTGATGTGAGATGCATAGATCACAAATGGGCATCCAACATGGGAAATCTGTGTCTCCCATGTATAGAAATGTGAGAATTAGATTGTCATTTTTCGGCCATTGCATGTTGTTCCCGTTATCTCTTATTTTTAATTGGAAATTTCATTATTCAAATAAAATTTTAAAAAAAGAAATAGTAGTTATTGTTATACCTTTTATATCTTTTAATATTTTCCCTATATAAATGCATTGAAAATAAAAAAAAACGGCAATTTGACTGTTTTGGTTTTTTCAAACCAAAATGATTTCTTGACGGTCAGCAGTTGTAAGTCTGTTGACAGCAGCCGTTCTGTTTACCGCTTGCCCTTTTTTGATTGATTGCAGGGTATTATTTTCATATTATAGAATTTTGTAATTTTTTTCTATTAATAAACATTATTGTTAAGAATATAAAATAAAATTTGGGGATCACCGTTCATTTAAACCCCAAAGCTGAAATTGAAATTTAAGGATTTTACAAAGAAGTGATAGGGAAAATGATTATATGACATGATAGCTTTAAAATTCTATTAAAGATTTTTTTTAATATTATGCATGTGTTTTGAAATCATTATATAGTTTACATATAAGAAATAAAAGATAGGGTCACCGTGGGAATAAGAGAGATAAATTTCTCCATTGGTATCTATATGAGATTCATTCATCAAATTAGCTCCATTGTATAATTTCTGTGTTCTGTAAATCCAGTAGCAGATTTAAAGAATACGTGTTTTAGTTCACCTTTTTGTAACAAAAATGTTGTAAAAGTGCTATGGAATAAACCTTTTAAATACTTTGTAACTTTCTTTACATTTTAAATTACTATTTTCGTTAGTTTTTTATATCGAATGAAACCTGAATGAACAAAAATTAGGCAAAAATGGAGGAATAATACCATCGAGACACTTTAATTAACGTCACGTGCGTATCACATCTGTCGTCTGGAGAACACCAATATGGCGTAGTGAATTGTATTTGGATGAAATGGAGTGTATTAAACAAAACTAAAAGTTTGAATTTCAAAAAATGTAGTACATATGACTATGTAACGTTGTTTAACATTTAGCAAGTGAATTCCGCTCACTTACTTTGAGGTAGGAGTGTTTACCCTTTGTTGAAGGTCTCATGGTGACTTCAAGATGAAGAACAACTATGAAAGCGTTGTTCAATTTACTTTATCTTACTATGTATTTATAGGGATTTTGTCCTATGTACATCTACTCCATGTCCTTTTATTTGTTCATTTACCATGGAGTTTGTCTCTCTTGCAGTGTGGATTCCGTAAAACGATTCCCCGTGCTTGAGGTGTATGCTCTGTATATTTTGTATGAAAAAGAAAGGAAAGGGTGTTATTGTCAAGGAGTCAAAATCCAATTTCCACGTTAGAACGACCCAAACCAAAGCATCGAGGGGTCACCGTACGGTGTTTCAACAAAGCGAGGAACCTCACACCGTATAACAAGCCCTAAATGGCCTCAAAAGTAAAAAAAGTGTATAAATCAATGGAAAAAACCACATCAAATTACCCGACTATCAAGAAACTAAATTGTATAAGGAGACAAGGACACGCAAATTACCAACATACTCCAGTTTTCTTGGATCCCTATTTGTGATGAATGGCTAAAAAATCAATACACAAAAAACCTTCCAGTAAAAATAAAACTACAAAAAAGTCCAACTTATCAAGACGAGTACCTTTACAATGTAGTACATAAAACATGAAGACAATAGACGAGTTTCCAATTGGAGACTTGTCCCGGAAAATTTTGACGTCACAATATAGATTTTTGGACATCACAATATTTTGTGACGGAATTTACTCAATCGGGGTAATAAAAAGAGATAAGAAATTCGTCTATACATATGTGTACTGTCCTGACAAATGCTCGTATTTACTGACAGCTAGCTAAGGACATAATTTCCGTTGACTGTGATTTCAAGCCTTCTTACATATGAAACTTCAATTGAATCATTTCTAAATAGATTTCGTATAATAGCATCATCAATTAGATATTGTGCAATGTCGATACTGCCCATATGAAATATGATATTGTTTTAATTTATTTACATTTAGGAGATGATTAATATCATGGCCAACT
Organism: Modiolus philippinarum; assembly: GCA_002080025.1. Lineage (NCBI taxonomy): Eukaryota > Metazoa > Mollusca > Bivalvia > Mytilida > Modiolidae > Modiolus > Modiolus philippinarum. Next base: position 81,410 of record MJUU01011977.1, on the reverse strand, counting down.
AAAATCAGAAGTAAAGATTTAAGTTTGGAAGGACAACTTTTGAATTTATGCGATTTGTAAATGATATTTCCATAGAATTTTGGATGTGAAATGCCCTGTTGAATAAGAGCCCTGCATGTAAAACCAAATTTCCTTAATAAGTCAATGTATCTATACTAAAATCTAGAGATTTTTATCAATTTATGATATCTTCACCTTTGATGCAGAAGTTTTTTAGTTAGACAAAATTTTCGGTTGTTGAAGTCGCAAACTCCTGTTCACTATGTATTCTTGCATAAGTTGTGGAATGTCGACCACGTAAGAAGGGGCTAACGGAACATCGCCGTCGAGATAGGGAAACTGAACTGGGAAAGAAGAACCATCCCTTTCATCATAAACTTTAGTGTTAAACTTTCCTTGATTTATTGATATATCAGATCAAGAAAAGGTGTATGATCGCTGCTGCAATTTGATTGATGTAAATTAAGTTCAGCAGGATAAATGTCGTCTGTAAATTTAGAAAATACAGGATTATTTAAAGCCAAAATATCGTCCAAATATCTGTATGTATTGTTAAAAATATCCACTTAATGCTGTATAGAAGGACCTTTTTGAATTTTGGCCATGAATTGTGACTCGTAGCAATAAAGAAATAAATCTGCTATGAAAGGTGCACAGTTGGTACCCGTAGGAAAACCTTTTTTTCCGAAAGACTGTATCACCGAAAGGAACAAAAATATTATCAAGAAGAAAATTTAATGCTTTCATCATATTCTGACAAGCCCATTTGGTATATTTGCCACGTTTGTCGTCACTGAAAAACGATTTAAAACTATTGCAACAAATGGAAGTACATCCTGATTATTTAAAGGATTTGATCAAATACGAAAAATGCTCTTTGATACGCATATGCAGTAATGAAGTATAAAGGTTAGACAAATCATAGCCACCGACGAAGGTGTATGTTTCATTAACAGATCGAAGTCTTTCCAAAACTTCTACCGAATTGTTGACACTCCAAAAGTAGTTAATTCCACTGTATTCATAACATTTGTTGCAGAAAATGATGCTGAGATTTTTTATGGTGGTAAGTGCACTGGTCAATAAAAGAGAAATGTGTGTAGTTGAACATTAACTTGATGCCGAAATAAAACGAAATCTGAAAGGATTTTTGTGAAGTTTAAGAAGCCAATACATAGTAGGAATGCTTCTTTGATTAGAAGTTGCTTTTAGTTCAGCTGTAGCTGCTGTCATATGATCATCAATTATTTGTGTTTCTGTTGACGGTGTAGCTTGGAATGTGTCAGTTATGGTGAATTTGTTCATGTGAGAGTTTCTCATATGAATGCACTAAAAAGTATACAACATTTGGCATTCTTGTTTTGTAAATTGCTATTTTTCTGCTGGCCATCTGTTTATGAAATAACCACATCTCCGGTCGATTTTACTTGCCAAATTTGTTAAAAACAACTCGATCAGTGCCCTGTGATCGTTTATATATTGTATTGTCTATTTGTCCCTTTGTCGGGAAATGGATGACAGTGTTTGTAACAGTACTTTGCCCGATATGTTATGCTTGTTTACAACCCCGCATACATGACATAAATGATGTAAAACAGAGGATGAATGTAGCGTTGTTCAACATTTAGCGAGTGAATTCCGCTTAAACCGGTGTAGGGGGTTGTCTTGAACTTGCTATGAGGGAACAGTGTTTGCTTTTTGTTGAAGGCCTCACTGTGATTTCAAGATAAGGAACGACAATGAAAGCGTTGTTCCATTGTTCCATTTGCTTAATCTTACCATGTATTTATAGGAATTTTGTCCCATGTTCATTTACTTCATATTCCTTTCTTTTGTTCATTAAGGGTGTTGACCTATGTACATCTTATATTTTACACTTGTTTAATGTCGTTTTTAGTTCACCTGACCCAAAGGATCAGTGTGAGCTATTGCCATCATTTGGCGTCAGTCGTCATCCGTTGTCCGTCAGTAAACTTTTTACATTTAGAATATATCCCCCAAAACAACTTGACCATTTGGACCCAATTTTTACAGAAATGATGTATTGTCCTTTACTTAGTTTGCCGAAAATTGTCCGATCCGCCAAAAAACATGACCGCCATCGCCGAACTTAACATTGGACCCTATGGGAAATAGCATATATTTGCTATCTCCTCTGACAGTACTGAAGCAAATTGAACCAAACTTTACAGGAATTATGTATGGAAAGTACATTACTTAGTTTGCCGAAATTTTTCCGATCCGCCAAAAACATGGCCACCAGCGCCGAACTGAGGTTAAACATTGGACCCTATGGGAAATATCATATATTTGCTATAGCCTCTGACACTACTGAATCAAATGGAACTACACTTTACAGGATTGATGTATGCGAGGTACATATTTAGTTTGCTGAAATTTTTCCAATCCGCCAGAAAACATGGCCCCAAGAGCTGAACTTAGGTTTAACATTGGACACTATGGGAAATTGTATATATTTGCTATCTCCTCTGACACTACTGAAGCAGACTTTACAGGAAACAACGACAGTAGAATACCGAAGGAACAAAGAAATGATGTATTGAAGGTACTTCACTTAGTTTGCTGAAATTTTTCCGTTCCGCCAAAAAATATGCCCGCCAGCTCAAAACATAGATTAGAAAGGGACGCTATGGCGAAAGCATATATTTGCTATCTCCTCTGAAGCTACTGAAGCAAGTTGAACCAAACTTTACAGGAATGGTGTATGGAAGGTTCTTTATGTAGATTGCCGAAATTTTTTCAATCAGCTAAGAAACATGGCCACCAGCGCAGAACATATATATATATATATATCATGGGGCCCTATGGGAAAAGCATATTTTTGCCATTTCCTCTGAAGCTACTGAAGCGAATTCATTCAAACAATTCAGGAATCTGAATGATGCATGGAAGGTCCTTCACATGGATTGCCGAAAAATTTTTCCCATAAAAACATGGCTGCCAGCAGGAAACATAGCTTACCATGTTTTTATTTTCTCTGATACTACTTAAGCAAATTCAACCAACCTTTACAGGAATGATGTAGGGAAGTTACTTTAAAAAAATTTCATTTCGATTTGGCAAAAAACATGGAATCAAGTGCAAAACATAGTTTAACATTGGATCCCGGTATAAGATAATCACCCTTTTCATCATCTTCTCTGAAACTAACCAAGCAAATTTAACTAAATATATAGAAGGTACCTTGCGAAAATAATTCGTTTAAATAGGATAAGACAAAAACACGGGTGCTAATGGAGAGCATAGCTATAAACATTTGACCTCAATAGGTAAACATCATTCTTGGTCATACATTGCAAGGAAGCATTTTGTCAGGTGAGCGATACAGGCTCAATCTCTAAGCCTCTGGTTTATATTTACAGCATATAAAATTTCATGCATACTTACAAATATTTTTTGTTTGATATTTGCTCTTCTATTTAATATTGCGTGAAAGGCAAGATGTTGGAGTTAGACCAAAGACAAAAGTAGCATACCAAAAAGGACAGTATAAATCATAATCCCTTGACATTGCAAAACCATTGCCACAAATAAAATTGCTTCCCAAAAATGGAAGTTAAGCATTAAATGGAAAACGCCACAAAGGCAAGTAAAAAAAGACTATGTAGGTTAACCTTCCATGACAAACAGTGTGAAATACTCGGAAATATACTTGCAATGTAAAAACAAAACTGTGCTTCAAACTACATGCATACTGACAGTATGTATTGGTAAAAGTAAAAAGAAATATTCATTGTCGGTAAATAAATTGTTTACTAATCATTGCATTCTTCAGGATAGTCTTCCCCAAGATAAGTCTCAAAGTAAGTGAGAACCGAACCGTCAATTCAAAACGAATAATCCAAGGTCAATGCAGATTATAATTATCAAAAATTGAAATAATAATGGAAAAACTGTGCGCAAACATCACTTACATATCCCCCTGCTTCCCCAAAAAGGATTAAATCAAAATCTTAAATAAAAGGTGCACAATGACAATGTGTACTGAACACTCCGAAAAAGTTTCATTGAATTTCACTAAGCAGTCTAGGAGGAGTTGTCACCATAAAGTGTGTACCCCTATAGCTGACGGAATAACGAACGGACGAACGAATGGAAAATGATCTCTGTATACCGCTCGCTGAAGCGGAGGGTATAATTAACACCAAACAGATGTAATTGACCGGTAGTATTACGTATTACGAAGCGAACTCTTCCCCCGGAAAATATATTTCTGTCTATGCATGTGATGTCGGAATGCCCTATCTGGCGTTTTCAAGAGATGCAAGCTCACAATACAAATCGAAAGCAAAAACATACATACAAGTATTTACGTTTCTGACAGGCATGATTGAATGAAAATGTTCATTTATCTATTTCTTAGTAGAAAAGGGGAACAAAATTGAAAGCTTGGTTGGTTGTTTTGCACCTCTGATTCCGTTCCGCATGTGTGAATCATAATGTTGAGTATTCAACTGTCTGGCGATTACTAAAGTATGATTAATTTATGATTCCATATAATAATCCGCAAGAACGGCGAACGAAGATATAGGTACATTGTTATAGGCAGAGAACAAGCATAGTTTGTAAAATACGACTCAGAATCACGGAAAAATATACAGAGAAGGAAGTGATTAAAATGTTAGAGTTTATGATCGACAATATATTTGTCCTCTTTGGAGGACTTGTTTTTCAACAGACTATAGGAATTCCAATGGGCACAAAATCTGCATCTTTTTTAGTTGATCTATTTTTCCACTCATATGAAGCTGAATTCAAAGAAGGGCTTCTTCAAAATAAAGATAAAAAACTGGCCCAGTCCTTTAATTTCAGCTTCCATTATATACTGTGAATTCATTTTTATTCGTCGGGTACCAATTTTCGTGGTTTTCGTGGGTGTCCCCAAACCACGAATTCAAATACTCAACGAAATATGATTTTCTTATGCAAACTTCAAACACTAGTGAATGAACATAATGAAGGACCTGATCAACGAAGGCCATAAACCTTGCACTTGTACTTGAGCTGCACACAACCTGTTATATCCAAAAAAAAAAACGGAAGATATCCATTTTCTTGAACCTTTAATAGCACCAAAATAAGTTAAAATTCTTTATTTTCAAGTGTTTTCCAGTTAACAAATTAGCGGTAACTGGCTTCCTGTTTTTTTTTCAATTACGCTAAAGTGTTGATTTTCATTGTAGATGTTTGTACAAGAATCATCTCAATTTAGTTTTGATAAGATATTATTAATCAAAATATTATGATTTTAATTATGTTCTACTTAAAGTACATGTTTATTTTACAATCAATACAGGTGTCTATTTATAAATAACGATTGGAGTAAGGTTATGTCAGATGATTACCTAATTACCTATTATCTATAACATTACTATGAAATGTTAATTACAGGTGACACTTTAATTACAGATACAGTTCCAAATTTTGGTGTTTTGACATCAATACTGAATGTACTAAATATCAAAATACCGAAGTTACTGTTAATTTATTTTCTGCATATGCGCATTTCGACAACTTATGTCTCATTAAAAGCCATGAATTGAAGAAATTTTATTTTTTTTAATTTACATTTTTTTTTTTTTTTTTTTTTTTTTTTTTTTTGGAACAAGTGGCAATCCACGAATTTATGTATACCACGAAATGTCTTTTTTTCTCTATCCACGAAAATTGATACCCACGAAATTAAATGAATTCACAGTAGATGATATTTTATCACTAAACAATCATCGCTTTGGTGATTTTCTTCATCGATCTTATCTATCCAAAAGAGCTTGAAATTAAGGATACTACAGATACTTCCACACCAGCCCTGTCCCTTGACCTTCATCTTGAAATTTACAACAGAGGTACACTAAAAACTAGTCCACTTCAATAATCAACTTCCCTTTTCTTTGTAGCAACATTCCAAAAGCACCGGCATACGGAGTTTACATCTCCCAAATACAAAAATACCAAAGTTGCAAAAATGAACTCATTCGCTACTCAAGGGCCTGTGGTCGATAGAGTGACTACCTTGATAGAGCTCGATTGCTTACAAATAGGTTTCTTAGGCAAGGGTATGTTGTCTATAACTTGAGGTCATCACCACTTCAGAAGTTTTACGGTCGACATCACGATCTTTTGGATATATCTTTATGGGATATACATGTATGTTTCCCAGATGACAACAGATCTCTCTCTTTGCCACTAAAGTTTGTTTTTCCTCTACCGGCTTTGACTTTACTACCGGATTTGACATGTTCAACACGGCGGGTGTCTTATAAGAAGCAGGAGATGCTTACTCTACCGGTGCACCTGATCTCACCCATGGTTTTTATAGGGTCCGTGTTGTTCATTTTTGTATATATGCGTGTCTTCATTTTCTTTTCATTTTTTCATTTTCATGTTATGTCTATATTTCTCTGTTTTTCCGACGTTGCAATTGTCCTTGGATTGTCTTTTTTAGACTGATAGTTCGGTTCTCACTTACTTTACTTATGTTTTAAGCAAAATATCTGAAAAGCTATAAGATAAAAAAAATTGTTCAGCTTAGTAATGAACAATACAAAACAAGACTTGAATGGCCATAATTTTCTCGTACTACCTACAATTCATTTTTCTCTCATTATCAACTCAATAATGTTATCTTATGAAACATTGTAATCATTACTGTTTGTATTCAGACACTGACCGAAGCCGAATATCAAAGAAAATATGTAATTAACAGATTGTCATAATGGATGATCTATTTCAGTTATAAATTAGAGGTATTTTCCTATGTTAATGGAAATAGAAGCTTTCAAGGCAATGTTATGGAAGTCAGAAAATACACAGAATTTCAGACATGAAAGGGAAAAAATTAAAGTGTTTCATGTGAGTGACCACTTTGCATTCGCATGGAATGTTAGATATAGACTTGAGCGGCTGCAACTATTTATTAAAATGTGGAATCAAACCAAGTTCGACAACAAGAGCTGAACAAAGACAAATGGAAAGAAAACAATTTTACTCTTTGCAATCAGTAATAAAAAATGAATCATGAACATTGATTAAACCTCAAGTTCAAGACGACCCTTAGCATCAGTTGGAGCAGAATTCATAGCTAATTGTCGAACAATGCTCTATTTGTATTGTTTTTTTTACAAAAAAAATAAAATAAAATGATAGTATATCCATATGAGAAATTCTTTTGCGAAAAAGTACACCATAGTTTAAACATACAGACAGCATACGTTTCATTGGATATCCACATTGCAAGAGTGACAAACTCCAGTCTGAAATAAACAATAAAAAATATGGAGTAAATGGACTTGAGACAAGCAGAATCGTCAAGAGCTGAAATTCAAAGGCAAAGTGCCAAAGCAGGTGTAAAAACAGGTATATAACTGTCAACCGCTATGATCCTGACTTGATAGAGGAATTTCAAAGAAATGCTGTTTAATCATTGCTACTTTCGAACTGTTATGGCTTCTTCTGGTGGACTGCTAGTACCTGAGAGTATTCACCAACCCAGTAGTCAGTACTTCGGTGCTGACCCGAAAACCAACTTTATGGAATTTTCTTCGCTATTATGTTGCAAAACGACCTTTAAGACCGAAAAGCAATAAAATTTAAACTGCGTTAAGATTTTCCCAGCATGGTATCTTCTTCTTAATTTTCTTATATGTTGCATAACAATTTCAAGACAAAAATACAGTCCATTAAACATACTTTATGTCCACTTTCTGCATGTTTGAAGTAGAATAAAGGCTTTATTGACTGATGCAAAGTATGACCTTTATGCCATCGAATCAGAATAATGGCATATTTATATCATATATACAGTTTTACATCCAGTAACAGATAATTACTTAATGGCATGGAGAAGAATGAAAACAAACCTAGGTTTGAAAGATTACATTGGTCTGCTGAAATTATGATCATATTACTTTTTAGAAGGTTAAAGGCAGCATAACATTCTTTTGAAGGAAATTGTCAGTGTCTGATTTTGAATGTCTGTAACTTTGTAATTATAAAGATGCTGTCAAATAAAAGAAGATGGATTGAACTGACTCTTGATGCTCATTTAATGCTCATTTCAATATTATTCGTTTTTACTATTAAACGCCGGAGAGTGTCTTAATTTCCATATTTGGCAAAAAGAGTAGGATTTTTGCGTTATATTTTTAAAACCAACATAATGTTTACAGCTTTACATAAAGCTAAATTCTGTTTCCTCTGTCTAAAAAAAATAATCAAATCCAACAAAACAAGGTCTAAAATTTTTGATATACCGGTAGGATTTGGTTTGAAAATAAATTAATTAAAATTTTTACTCGAAGAAATTTTTCTTTTACAGATTTTGAAATCAATTTAATATTTAACTGGTCCTGGCATAGAAAATCTGAGACATGGTTTTCTTGCAATTAAAACGTTCTTTCAGATAAATCAAACAGAAAGCTAGCTCTAAAAGTTATTTACATTTCAAAACATTGATACTCAAAGGAATACCATTGGCATAACCACCAACATAAATTTTAATCATTTCCTTCCATTTGATACCTCATTTGACATTATATCTTTAGTGAAACTATAATAGGTGCGAACCGAGCCGTCAATCCAAAACGAACCATCCAAGGACAATGGTAAAATGTGAAACAACAAAGAAACAGGGACACAACACGAATACGACACAAAGAAGAAAATTGAAGACGTACACACACAAAGAGGAACAGCACGGACGTAATGAAAAAAACCATGGGCGAGATCTTGTACACCGGTAGAGTAAGCATCTCCTGTTGCTTCTAAGACACTCGCCGTGTTGACGACGTCAAATCCGGTAGTAAGGTCAAAATTTGGTAGAGGAAACATCAATTCTAAAGGGAAAGATCTGTTGTCATCCAGATCATCCAGATAACCCATAATGGTCCACAAGATGGTGAAGTCAACAAGTTCTGGAGGGATGACTTAACGTCTTGGGTAACACACCCTTGTTTATGTAGCATATTTGCAAGCAATCGGACAAGTTTGGTTCTATTTGGTTCAGCAGTTTTAGAGAAGATCTTTCAATGTATTTTCCATAAGGTCCAATGTGAAAACTATGTTCCCATTGTTGGCCATCAAGTCTATAACTTGAGGTCATCACCACTTCAGAAGTTTTACGGTCGACATCACGATCTTTTGGATATATCTTTATGGGATATACATGTATGTTTCCCAGATGACAACAGATCTCTCTCTTTGCCACTAAAGTTTGTTTTTCCTCTACCGGCTTTGACTTTACTACCGGATTTGACATGTTCAACACGGCGGGTGTCTTATAAGAAGCAGGAGATGCTTACTCTACCGGTGCACCTGATCTCACCCATGGTTTTTATAGGGTCCGTGTTGTTCATTTTTGTATATATGCGTGTCTTCATTTTCTTTTCATTTTTTCATTTTCATGTTATGTCTTTATTTCTCTGTTTNTCCTCCACTTGGTCCTATAATTTCAGAAGAGAAGATCTTTAAATGAAAAGTTTACTCCGGACGGACGGCGTACGTAAAGTGATTCCAAAGGCTCGCGCTGGCTCTAGCTAAAATAATATATCACCTAGCAATGGTAATGCTTTTGAAAGATCATTCCAGCTTGAAAATCAAGTACATTCCACATCCGACTCTAAATAATAACTAAATACCGAAGTTACTGTGAATTTATTTTCTGCATATGCGCATTTCGACAACTTATGTCTCTTCAGTGCAGATAAAATCTAAACGTTTGGAAAACCATAAACTCAAAGATGGAGAACAAAAGTGTCGACCTACATTAAAGCTGAAAAACTAAGTTTTGAAATAAAAAAAGGAAATGTCATTACTGAATTTCGCGTCCTTTTAGAATTTGGACCTATATAAACTTCTTTTTTTCCTGCCTTTGTCGTTTGTTTTTCCTGTCTTAATTTGGGTATATCATTTTTGACTGATGACACATAAACCGTAGAAAATTGCAATTTCAAGAACTTGTGTATTGGGTTATCCTTTAAGTTTAGAGTCAAACAATGCGCAAGAAGCAAGGTCGTTTCTTGTCATAAATCAAAGTATATTTTAAAATCAGAAGCATAAGCATAAAAGTTTCAGAGACAAATCAACGTTTGATAGAAAAAATGAGAATATAACCCAAACTTTGAAATTCCGCCTTTGTCCAGCATGTCTTAAAGTTTTACACTTAGTGTAGCAGAAATATTACACACTCAAGAAGGTCACATTCAAGTCTTTCGTTCTCCAGAAACAATTTAAACCCTCTAAAAATCTGGTCTTCTTCTACAAATTTAATTTATCAATTTTAGAGTAATTTGGGGTTTCAAAACACGTTTGTGGATCTGAACAGTACAGTACTAGATTTGAACAAATACAAAGACTCAAGTTATTCGTTTTGGTTAGAAATCTATGGCAACGTTATCTTAAGATAAATCAATCATAATTTCAGACAATTCATGAGACAAGAGTTTCATCACTGTCACACATTTTTCCTTGTTGTGTTTAAGTCACGATAGTAAGCTGCTGATCATTACGCTAAACATTAGTAGACATGAAAACAGGTTCCTATCATTGGACAATAAATCAAATATGTCCTAACGCTTTATTAAAAACTTGCTTTTGTTTTCCCAATTTTGTTTACAGATAACATATGATAAAAGTTGTGTTTTACTGAGTATTTGCTTGTTTGCAAGTGTCAATGGAAAATGCTCATAATGTATAAGTATAAATAATAAAAAGCAATTTTACAAAAACAGATATGTTTTGAATGTAAATCATGTGTACACTCTATGTTAAACATTAAACAATCTGAAGATACAATCGTGAAATCATTTCATAATTCATGATTTTCCCCTTCTGTCTTTTTGTCCTTTGCATCAATATTAATTTTCAGATATATTCGTCTTCTTCTATGATTCAGGGCATAGGACAATAAGAATTACAGAATTAAGGTATAAACATTCAACAACGGCACCCTACGAAAAAAATCAATTTTTGAATAAAAAGATTGTTTTCAAAGATTCTGTTTAATAAGGACAAAACACAAATGAAGCAATGACACTTTAGATTAACAATGAAAAAATATATCGAGTAAATGCTCATGAGACATTGTCACCAGCAGAGAACATAGTTTAACATTAGACCTGATGGGTAAACCTGCTATTGAGATTTTTTTCGGATAAGCGATATATGCGCAGTCTCTGAGCTTCTAGTCTTCATCTTGAAGTCACCATGAGACCTTCAAAAGTTAGCTGTAAAGTAAGTTCAAGAAGACCCGTACCACCGTACCACCAGTTTGAGTAAAATTTCAGACTAAATACAAACTCAAAATATCTTTGATATGTGTCATGGATGAGGGATGGTCAACAAACATAAAGAATGATGGCAAAGTCTTCTTATTTGTACAATCACATAGTCATGCGTTGCCCAACAAAGGGACAAATAGAAGAAAATCACAACATATAAAGAACTACAGGTCACTCGACAAGTTGATTACTGGAATGGTAAACTTTGTTCGTTTCTATAAAAACTGTTTTGAGTTATCTCTATGAAAATAATTTTGTAATTGCTTTTATTTTTTGTTTTGTCCAATGTGCTTAATCAGGCAAAAGTCCAGAAGAAAATTTATGAAAATTAAGTATTTAGGGTCACATTGTATTTTTGTCGTACCCTATAATAAATTATTGTGGAAGGTTTGAAAACCTTATATTTCGATGATTCAGCGTTATCCTTTAAAGATCGTTTTTTCAACCCTTTCCAAAGCTATGATTTGCCAATTCAAGCCAAATAAACCTAAATATCAATTATTTTTGCGCGAATGTTAACATTTGAAATCTGATTGTTTTGAAAGAAACACTTGATTATATATAAAATGGGCTCGAACTTAAACTTATTGTGAGGTAGGAGTGTTTTCCCTTTGTTGAAGGCCCCATTTCTGACTTCAAGATGAAGAACAACAATGAAAGCGTTGCTTCATTTGCTTAATCTTACCATGTCTTTATAAGAAGTTTTTATCTGCTCATTGTATATATTTCTCATTGTTTAAAGGGTACTTCTTTTTCACTGGCTATGAAGTGATTCATTTTGAGAGTGAAGGTGTAGTGTAATATAGTAATAGTTGTGATCCAAGTGAAACAAAACACATTTAAAAAAATGCAAAATCTTACACGACACTTTCCATCTCGTCTACGTTCAGTGATCTTTTCAGTCAATATCATATATACCATTTCAATAATTACAAACATATCAAGGCATATTTTCGTTCGTTTGGTCTTTCCTGCTATTTTGTCAACACTTTTATATTATTATTTTTTTTTTTTTTGCATTTTTTTACTTGAACTGACCGATTACTTGACTAGTTAGAGTTTAAATTCCAGTGAGCAATATTGACGAGAAATCAATTCAAATATGTTATAAGTTTAATAGAAAGACATTTAATTGAAGGGACAGCAGTGGTATCGGGTTTTGATAACCACTGGTAAGGGACAGCAATGGGTATGGACAGGATATTTAGCAAATTATCTTAGTTAGTGTATATTTAGTTTCTGCATATGCGCATTTCGACAACTTATATCTCTTCAATGCAGATTAAATCAAAACATTTGAAAAACCATAAAGTAATATGTGTTCAGAAGCTGATAGAGAACAAATTAATGATAGGATCTAAAAGGAGAAACCAAAATTTGCTAAGGAAAGAGCTATGCAAGAGGGAGAATGATCAATTGCAGAACTCAAATTAAAACACAATGAAGGTTTTCTTTATGAATTATGGGCAAAGGTCACTGATAGTAACATTTTGCCGGTAATGGAATAAAAATGGGGTGGAAATGAAATAGTAGTGTAAACTGCTTTACTCTGCAATACCATGCCTGCAAAAATGCTGATGGTATTTCATCATTTCATCATCCTTGAGTTTACGGTCTTTCAAAAGTTTCGATTTTCTCTGCACTGAAGGGACATGGTTTGTCGAAATGCGCATATGCCGAATTTAATTTACAGTAACTTCGGTATTTACTCATTTGTTACCACTGGGTCGATGCCACTGCTGGTGAACTATTAGTTCCCGAGGGTATACACCAGCCCAGTAGTCAGTACTTCGGTGCTGACCTGAAAGCCAATTCTATTTGGAACCTTACAAGATCTAAATTTTTGTTATAGCTCTGTCCTTTGCTAATTTTGGCTTTACATTTAGATCATATTGGTTTTTTTTGTTCTCTGTCAATTTTTTAAACATCTTTGAGTTTATGGTCTTTCAAACGTTTAGATTTTATCTGCACTGAAAAGACGTAAGTTGTTTAAATGCATATGCAGTAACTTCGGTATTCAGTCATTTGTCAAAATCAAAATACATGAATACAGAAGTAATTCTACTAATTTAAAAACATCGAAATAACAAAATTGCGCGAAAGATAGTCATTGTGAATTCAGAACAAACGTAATATCAAGTTTCTGTTTACATTTTTCAGGATTGGCTCGTCACTTTAATCCTTGATTGGAGCATACTAAAATTTCAGGTTATCCAAAGAAGGACAAAAGATAAACATTGCTCCTTTACGTGTTTTGGAATCATCTCATATAATGACGCAGCATTTCACTTATGGAGCAAAGGCTTGAAAAATTTACTAAGGAAAAAATGATCTTCCCTTATATTCGTACAAGTATAAGCTTTCCAAAAAGCTAATCTGACGTCAGCATTCTTTTACCCAGACATTTTGTTTGATGATTTACCGAGCTCGTAATGGTGACACAACAAAACTCACAATATAATTCATTAATTGCGGTTCTCCTGATTTATGGGAAGGACATACTTAACAAACGGACTAGTTTTTTGTCTTTTATTCCGATAAAACCGGTATAATAACTTTCTAGAGTGCTAATGCAGAAAATAATGCGTATTTATTATATATGAAGGCGGGATCCTTTTAAGGGCATATCCAATAGTTTCACGGGAGATAACAGAAAACACAGAAGAATGAAATTTTCCTGGTAAATATGACGTTGATAACTGTAACGTCACAAAGTAATTCCCTATTTTTAGGAAAGGTAATTTGAGCCTTACCAATTTGGTGGATTAATGCGGGTTACAGACGGGATATTTGTTAAAAGTTGCATATTTTAATGATTTACTCTTAAACTTACTCGGTGACCTATATTGCCTTTGCCATTGTTGAGTAGCTTATTATTAGAAGAACACAATATCAGAATTTCATCAGATCGACAAAATGAGAAGTATTTAAAATATAATTGTAAAATTGAATGTGTAACTTTTTTTGTAATACGTGCTACATACTCAAATATAACATAATTTCCTAAATCAAATCAATTTTTCTGTAAATTCTTTAAACCTAAACTTTGTTTTTCTGTTGCTCTGGTACCGAGTAGATTAGAAATACTTAACTTAATTTAAACCTAGAACTTAAATTTTCTTTTTTAAAAAATGCAAATATGATCCATGTTTCAGGTCGATATCCACGGAAAAAGATATGCGGTCCAATATTCTATTGTCATTTTTTGGAATCCTCGGCACTTGTTTAACAACATATCTAAAAATTAATTGTGAAAATGACAATATAGCAAGAAACTGTTGGATATGCCCTTAAGAAGTTTTAAGCCTTTATAATCGCTATAACTGGCCATACAAACATGATTGTGCGGTTATGCTGATGTAAACTTGGATTCTATTGGCTGATTAACCACCTGCTAAATAACCATGTCCGCCCTACACATGACAATCAATAATCATGATAATGTAGTGTTTCACCTATATGTCGACCAAAGTCATTCAAAAGCGTACATATAAGAATTGTACATAAGGACAAAATTCACAAACATGCACTAAGCATGGATAAATAAACGTATCGTAATTAAAGTTTAACATAGTTTACTTCCACGTAATGTAAAACTAATTTCAGCCTGATATTTACAGTAAAAAATTAAAATGTGAAATACATCTATACTTGGAATACATTTGTAACATGTAAATTATATGAAATATTTTATTTGCATATATTTTCAAAGGTTTTCGCTCCATGTATTACGAAAAAGCCATGTAAACTTTATACAACATGAAAACTCAATACATCATTCGGCTGTGTATTGTCCAGAGTACGCGGTCAGTCGATATATTGTTTATGTGTATAATCGTGTCGTTAAATGTAGGTCATGTTGTAATTTTCGTTTTCTTAGTTAAACACAAGCAGGTTTGCATAACCGCACAAAAATGTTATCATGCAATGAACCAACTAATATGATTATTTAGATAGTGTCGAAAATGGTTGAACGGCGCGACCTGCAGGTCGCTTGCCGTTCATCGATTTTCGAAACTATCTAAATAATCATATTAGTTGGTTCAATGCATGATAACTTATAATACACGCTACATTATCAGATTATTGTTTTTTTTTTTTGACTGCATGACAGGAGGCGTGGCCTAAAAAAAGAAACCGCGTAATTTTCATTCATCATTTGCTGTATGTTGGCGGGAAATGTTTACATCTGAATTTATACACAAAAAGCTTAGACGTGCAGTACACAACAGATAAAACTGAATCGCGGAAAAATCAATAACCTTAAATCACCATCGGAAGTGTTAATTTATTAATTGTCGTAACCTTTATCAATCAAATGAACACATTACACTTGATTGGCCGCTTTACCAAAATGCAATGCGAACATGGACACCATACCGGATGTGCTTTTCTGATTCTTATACTGTCTGACGCCGTGACGTTAGGCAATAAAATTCTATCGTTTAGACATTTAATCACCGCACACCCATATATTCTTTCTTCGTTAAAAGAGGATATTCCCCGAGCACATGTAGTTGTTGGGAATCCGTCAATATTTTAGATAGTTCAGAATAAAGGTGAGGGGATATCATCGTTTTCACTCTCGGGAAATACAACATACGTTTGGGACGATACAAAATTAAGTGAAAGTAAATTTTGTTCACAAGACATACATTTATTGTCGCATGAATTCATCCGGATAATTACCTAAAGCATAAAAGACAACTTGTATTAGATGTCTATGATGTTCCTTTGTCATATTCATACCAAGCTGAAAGGCCAATTATTCTTATTTATGATTTACTATAATTTGGTGCAAAAGACTGTCGGTGGTAGAGCATTGTATACTGAATAATAAACGCGTTAGGGGACGACCA
>MJUU01011977.1:34231-65085 GCA_002080025.1 Modiolus philippinarum | reverse complement strand
AGAATCAAATGGTCGTCCCCTTACTTGTAATACGTATACGTTGTATTATTGATACAGATCGTAAAACTTGATTAGTTAAAATACTTGTGTTTAAATAATGCTTCAAAGAATCTCATTACGAAATGCTGAAATCAAATGTATTTTGAAATTGCTTGGTGGCGACCACATGACCAATATTTATTGCGACAAGAGTTCAAATACAAAAAATAGTGATCGTTTAAAACTCAAAGTATATGCTGAATATTGAAAGTTCATGATACTTTAAGATAAATTTGGAATATGAACTCAATTAAAAACATTGTTCGTTACTGGGATCTTTGATTCGATCACACTGAACTTTAGGTTTATCAAAAGATTCGCAAAACATGATACTAAATCTTGCTCTTAAGCCATCTACAACCTGTGTGTATGTTGGTATGATGTTAATCCGACTCTTAGCATTTCATGTGGAGCATATATAAGAGACATAAACCAAGGACATATTGATCTGCCTATAATCGTATAATATCCTATCGTTTATAGAGATAAACACCGTACACCACTATTATCTTTCTTCGTAAAAGGAATAGCCCTTTAGCGCATTAACGAGATTGCTAAGAATCCGACAATAATTGTACAGAATTGTAAATGGGATATCATCATTTCACCTTTGGGAATTACAACATATTGTTACAGAACAGGAGACGCTTACCCTTAATATCACACAGAAGTTGCGGGATGGGACACACAGTCCGTTTGTAGACACACAGTCTGTAATATTCAGGAGAGAAAATCAACACGTGCGTTCATTACCAGTATTTATTTATCAAGAAGAGAGCGATACATTCTAAAACGGATATTATGCCGGAAACGGAACCGTACATATTCGTACATAAGAAGCAATACTGTTACACTCCCCCAATCCCATAAAGTCCACTGTACCTTAAAATAATAAAATGAAAGTGAACAATTTTCCTCTAGTAGGTTCATTCTCTTCGTGGTTATTAGAAATCTATTAAATTGATTGATCAGAAAGAACGAGCCTTCCGGTCCATTTTAAACCTAAATGACACATATCGTCCTCCTTGGCTCACACATAATGAAATGATACAAAAATTACTGCAGTATATACAATTCGTATTTAAAGACAAGAAAGCACTAGCCTTCTTGGAATAAAAAATCAGCATTAAACAGAAATCTTCTTTCGGTAAAACATAACGATAAACAAGCATATACTATACTATCATTCGAACAATCATATTTAAAAAGTCAATAAGAAAGTCAGTAAGAAATGATAATTGTCACATTCCAAAATATATCAAAATTACTTCTAAGTGCACAGCATGCCAAATTAAAATGTTGAAAATACCATAAGAAAGCTATAAGCCTTCCTACAATATCATTTTAGATCCTATAAACTGTACGGGCATTCTCATTCAGAAGGGTTGTTAACATGAATACAGGAATGTTCTTGATTGCACTTATTTTCTGTGCAACTGCTAAAAGACACAAAGGTGTATTTACTCTAACATACGGTTCTGGAGACAAATACGGAGCATCAGACTCAACTAGGAGGCGACGAACATCATTTTTTGTAATGAAATGAACAGCTGTTTCAGATCATTCTTTCAAAAGTAGCCCAGTAACTCCAAAATAAATATACTTAAATTTGCCCTGCCATTTCACTGAGGTATCTAGATTTATAGAAAAACAATAATAATGAATCATTATATTCTGCAACTGTAAGTCACATAATAAATCAAACACCAAATCACTAACTTGTCCGTTTCCATCGTCCCTGCAGTGTAAGATGATCGGCAAGTTGAACCGGCTGGCTAAGGGACAGACTTGACGAAGGAAGGCAATCTGTACTTGGATAGTGTACATTAAATCCGTATCGCTAGAGGTCAAATCAACCCCAATTTCCCCCAGGGCAACACATTTATCTGTTTGTAACAACTTTTCAAGTTGACCCACCTTTTCAATACTCTCTGACGTGACTAGAAGTGGGTGCAACCCAGAGGAAAAGAAGATTCTCTCATCCCCGGATGTATGTTCCTTCCAATGCTTCCAGTGTTCTGGGTAAACATAATTGGCAATACCGGCCTCCAATGTGAACTGTCGACGAAATACTTCCTCGACGTCTAGTAATGAGTGTGATCTTTTTAAATATCTAAATGAAAGTGGGTGTCAATGATTTTTATCCCCGGGAGATCTCGATCCTCGGTCTTTAACATGGATAATCCCTCTAGAGTCATGGGCGACTCAAATACATGGAAACCGTTTTGCATAAATGGTGTAAGTTGATTCATTAAGTTAGACAGCATTCGCCAATGACTTAATTCAGCTACACAATTAGGCGGGTGAATGGAGAAAGCATGTTGAACTGAAACTCCCATTAAGTCACAATAAAGCTGGAGAAGATTGTCCTGCTCAGTGAAGTCTTTGCCCGAAGGGTCATACGGAGGATATAAGTTATTTGTGACCACAAAACTCAACAAATCCTGCAAAGTATCAAGTTTTAGCTCTTCACGAATAAAGTGCAAAAGTCCATTCAGCAAATAGCACCATCGGACATCATTTTTTTCTGAAAACTCTGCTCCCTGACAGTGTATATTAGAGTGAAGTGCAAGTGTACGACACGGCGCTGCTTCCTGTTTGTGACAACTCCAGCATGCAGTGTGTGCCGCGAGATACCATGGCAGATGATATTTACTAACATGACGCTTAAGGTGTGCATCACGGACATCACATGTGTCAAGAGGATATGGTTTTGTTTTGCGCTTCGGGTTTTTGTTATTGATCTGATCCTTTCCGTGGTGAGAGATGATGTTCGTTCCTTCCGCGACCAGCTCTACTTCTTCTGTCACCAATCCTTCAGTAGTTTGTTTTGTAGAAACAAATTTCCCCAAAAGTCTCTTATTATTTCCTTCTGCCATTTTTCTGAAAAACATGCAGAGATAAGACTGTATACCATTAGGAATTAACGTAGTCACATAAGCATAAATAGGACAGTAAGAACCGTCTTAACTATCAGCTATACAAACTAAATACATAAAATCTTCGGTTATACATCTTAGAACACATACCACTAAAATATTTACAAGTAAATCGTTTGGAATATGACACAGCATGGCAACAGTCCCATATCACCATCGCATAATTTACATATCGTAATCTTTGAGGTAGGATGGTTTCCTTATCGGTCTACCAGTCCTTGTTTTAGAGACCTCTCTTGCAGAATCCTCTTTATCTTCTACAAATGAGGTATTCGGAGTTGACTCTTTAGCCTGATCGATTTCCGATTCTTCAGAAGTCTCACCTGCTGAGGAATTAAGATCATCTGGATCAGCACCGAACAGAAAGCATGACGCCTTCCGGACACTTTCATCCACGGATTCATCGTCGTCCACCCCAGGATCTTCAGAAAATAAAGAAGATCTTGCTCTACGTAACCAAAGCGGAATATTTCGATCTTCACACCTTTTAAGCTTATCATGGTGTAACACTAGACGTTTTTATGCTCATGGATGGTGTAAATTGGATGTTTTACTTTAATAATCAAACATGGTCCACGCCAAGGGGATCTTAATTTTTTGCTCTGGCCCCTTTTTATAGATTCATCTCTTATGTATACTAAGTCTCCTAACTCAAAATATTGCTCATTAGAACGTAGGTCGTAAATACGTTTCTGTCTCTTTTGTGTAGATCGAAGATTGTCTCTCGCAATGTGATGAATCTCCGACATTGAATCTACCAGGTGTCTCAGCCATTCCGATGGGTCTCTTTTTTCCAAATTGGCTCTAGCTATACCCGTTACTATGTCTACAGGCAGATTGTTTTCCCGTCCGAGCATAAGCATGTTTGGGGTAAAACCTGTCGACTGAGAAACTGATGATCGTAATACCATATTGAGAAGAGGTAGGTCTTTGTCCCATGTATTTATTCGGCCCTCAATGTAACATCTGATCACCTGAACGATTACTCTGTTGTACCCTTCGAGCGGAC
Organism: Modiolus philippinarum; assembly: GCA_002080025.1. Lineage (NCBI taxonomy): Eukaryota > Metazoa > Mollusca > Bivalvia > Mytilida > Modiolidae > Modiolus > Modiolus philippinarum. The sequence goes on along the minus strand of MJUU01011977.1, from coordinate 61,098 downwards.
CATTTGAGGACGGATGGTAGGGCGTGGTTCTGGTTTTTAAAACTTGCTGGACCTTACATAGAGACTGGAAAAGTTCGCTGGTGAAATTCGAACTCTGATCAGTGTGCACCTCTAAAGGACATCCAAATATCACAATAAAATGTTTCAAGAATGCCTCAGCAACAACTTCAGCTTTTTGAGACGGTAGAGGAACACACTCAATCCACTTCGTAAACTGATCGATGATTGATAAAATAAAGCTATTCCCTTGTGAACTTTGAGTGAAGGGTCCAAGTATATATATATGAACCCTTTCGCATGGGGAGCCTGCATGAAATGACTTTAGAGAAGCCCTAGGTTGGCGATTTGCTTTTTGTTCCTGTTACATGTAGAACACGACATATATGTCACAATCTTTAGCCATCTTGTACCAAAGAAAACGGAACTTCAATCTTGCCAATGTCTTGTCTCTTACGAGATGTCCCGCAGACTTTGCATCATGATAAAGGAGTAAAACCTCCTCCTTCATAGATTTTGAAATTATTAAACAACGCCGATTGCCTGTATTGTTTATCAAGATGTAAAATAACGCACCCTTGTCCATTACTAACTCCGATCTACATTGCCAAAGATATTTGGTGGCTGGACTACATAATCGCAAGTCTGCTTGTTTTGGTTCGCCAGATAGGAGCCAGCCTTTAATAGGATATAAATCTGGATCGTCGTCTTGGAGCCTACCAATATCTTTTTCAGAAAATTTATTCGCCCACGCTTTAGTACTGTCAGTTTCGTCATAATTCATTAACTTAAGTTTGCTTATCTGGAATGATTCATTGTCATTCTGCTCTTTTTGTTTAGATACCGACAATATGGCTCCCGGGGTTATGTTAGCAGAATTGTGTGCAAGTGATACGACTTCGTCTACCTCCATAAAAAATCGGTCCCATTGTTCGTGACGTTTAGTACAAAAGTGGCATCCACCACAAGGTAAATCTTGAAGATATGCACCTCCATGGTAACAATCGCATGAAGATCTATCTGGAATTCTTGATAGTCCGTCGGCGTTAGAATTGTTTGGCTCCCGATCTATGTACAATCTCCATATTAAATTGACACAACTCTTCGAGCCATCGAGCGAGTTGGCCTTCGGTGTGTCGGAATCTCATTTTCCAGATAAGGCTATGATGATCCGTCCTCAGCATAAATTTACGTCCAAGTAGATAGTGCCGAAAATGCATGCAGAATTTTACAACTGCCAATAACTCTTTCCGAGTTGTACAGAATCTCTTTTGTTCGGGTAGGTGAGTATGACTAGCGTGAGCAATTGTCCTCTCTTCTCCTTCCTGCATCTTGGATAGCTCTGCCCCGATTGCATTGTTAGAGGCGTCCGTGTCTAGAATGAATAAACCTTCTGAAGACGGAAATGCTAGACAGGGAGCTGTAGTAAGTGCGTGTTTCAACGCAAGAAATGCATCTTGATGTATTTGAGACCATCTGAAGTCGGATTTTGGGCTAGTGAGTTCATACAAATTTGAAGTTATGCAAGCATAGCCTTGAATGTGCTCTCGATGATAATTACAGTAACCTAGAAACGCTTGTTATTCTTTCTTGTTGATTGGAACTGGACAAGTGTTTATACAATCTAATTTTCCAGGCGATATATTGACCCCGTCTCTACTAATATATTTGCCAAGAAAATCGCACGAACTTTGAAATAAGCTTCACTTCTTGAGCTTCAATTTTAAATTGTATTCCCTGAAACGGTCAAACACGCGTCTTAAGTTCCACAAGTGGTCTTCAAAACTCTTTCCGTGCACGTTAACATCATCCAAGTATGCTAACACCTCTTTCCAATTAAGTCCTTTTAATACAATATTTTACGAAAGGAAATGGAAGAAAATGAACATGAGACCATAACACATATGTTAACTCCAACTGCAATAATTTTAATGAGCTGTATGGCCACCTCGGAAATCAATTCCTCATCAGCAGCACCAGAACCCAAACAAAGGAAATCCATAATTTGAAGTTGGATAGCCCTTTGAAAAGTGGCTGGTGAATTACACAACCCAATCGGTAACCGTAAATGCTCAAATAGGCCATACATTTGTATTTTGTGATAAAGGCCGTCTTTTTACGATCCTCTTCGGATAATTCCAGCTGATAATAACCAGCTGCCAAATCAAGCGTACTAAAATACCGCGAACCTTCCAAAGTTGACAAACAATCACCCACATTAGGTAGTGGAAATGAATCTTTCACGGTTTTCGAATTCAGATCTCTAAAATACAGTACAATCTCTCTATCTGACAAAAACTGTTGCACTGGCCCATTCTGACTCAGATGGCTGAATAACATTAGCGTCTAATAATTTTTTCAGATAATCTTCTTCACCCGCGAATCCCAACGGTGTTCGACGCATTTCATGCTTAACGGGAGTGGAATTTCCGGTGTTAATGGAATGCTTTACACCTTTCAAACACCCAATATCAAGGTCATGAGTGGCAAATATATCTTCGTATTCAATTAATAAATTTGCAAGGCGTAAGCTCTCAACCTTGTCTAACTTCCTTTTTGACCTTAAAAACAAGTCTTTTAGATGTTCAGGCATCCTAATATCTAAATTGTCAACAACGTCAGTATTCTCGGGTAGATAGTATTTAACCTTCCCCCTTGAATTTTTTTCATCACAATTCGACTTCTCAAAAAGAAAGTTTTCAACCTTCCCCTTGGAATCTTTGTTTGACAAAAAGCATGTATCAGAACCTGCTTGAATCTCATTTGTTTTATCTAGAAGACAACAATGATCGGTTTTAGTCTCCTGCAACGAGAGTTGTTTTATACGTAATGTAATATCATCATCAAACGAAACAATGTCGTCTTCTTCAGAAATAAATCCTACTGTAGCCCCCTCTGGCAATATTATCCCCTTCTGACTTAAGTTTATCACAAAGGTGGACAAAGAAGTTGAATTATTGTGCAGCGATGCACTTAGGGCCAAATTATAGTCCACATTCACAGGTTCAAAAAGAATTGGCTTTTCTACGTTCGATGGTGGATTAATGCAAATGCAAATTGCCTTCTTTGTGCAGCTCGGTATAAAATATTTCTCCTTTACCACAACTTTATGAATAGGGATTTGTTCTCCACAGTCTAGACGTTTATGTGTGGCTGAAACGAACATTCCCGTCTATTAGTAATGAGTTTTCTCTTAGGTCTACCATACAGTTTCTAGATAGGAGGAAATCCAAACCAAGAAGTATTGGGTCTTCAATTTCTTCTAAATAAACATCTGTATGAAATATGTGATTTTGAATAGTTATTGGAAAGCTTTCTAACTTTTGTCCCTTTACAAGTTCTTGCCCTATGCCTTTAAGGTTCACTACTTCTCTTGTGTTTATGTTGTCTATATTAGCTTGTTCAAGTATTGATGGACTAACTACCGTTACTTGCGCTGCAGTGTCTACCACACCATAAGTTGTAAAGGCATTAATCATTATCGGTATGACCAAGCTAACCGTGTTGCATTCTCGAACAACAACCTCCTTGATTTTAGGTCCCCTTACTAATTCTTGTTCAGATTCTTGACAATGTGCATTTGTTCGGCCTATTTCCGACTCGGAGACTGGGGCTTGGCCGCCAGACCAAGTCTGTTCTCGTTAAAGGCTCTACTTTTGGTTGTTGCTTTTCGGGACAGTTTGCCTCAAAAAGGCCTGGCTTTCTACAGTTGTTACACAATTTTCGTGTTTGATTTGGGTCATCGGGAGTAATCGATCTTGATCGATTTCTTAAAAATCTGTTTTCTCGGAAGTCTCTTTGAGGCGATCTACTCAGTCTGGAAGGTGAAGAACTATAGTATTTATATTGACTACTTGTGACTGTATTGTCAAGTTTCTGACATAACTTCGAAACAACTTGAACCAGTTGTTGAACATCCTTCGGTTCTCAGGCTATTGTTTAGAGACGGAGATGCATTACGATGTTTTAGTTTTTCAGGTACTTCAGCAAAAGACACTTGTCTAGTGGAGTATGAGTGCCTACCAATACTGCCGAACAGAGCTTGTTGGTTGTTCACTGATGCCTTAACGTATTTCAAAGCTTTATATATATCTCTAGGATTTTTCTCCATGGCACATTTTGCGGCATCTTTCTCTTTACATCCGCTCAAGAAAGCTTCCACTGAGATCTGGTCAATTGTTGCTTCTTTTGCGTCAGGATGCCCATCCATACTCAAGAACAGTACCCTCTGAGAAAACTCTTCTAATGATTCATTTTCCTTTTGACGCACTGACATAATTTGTCGACGTGCAGCGATCGGTGCTTCTTTCGTACTGAACCGGCGCGTCATTTTACGTTTCAATTTGTCATAATCTGCATTCCTAATATATCTTGGAAATTCTAAGGCCTTCTCTTTAATAGAGTCTAGATGCCTTTCTATAGCCTTACGATCAATCCATCGATATCGGTTCGCCAAGCGCTCGAATTGGAACAAGAAAGAATCCCAATTACCTTCTCCATGAAATGTTGGTAATCTCGGCGTTGGGGTACTTCGTTTGCGATTTTTGTGGTATTTGCCTTTCGAATGTCGTCTTCCGTTCTTTCTAGTATAATCCTGGTCAGAACTGTCGGTAGCTTCCGTTTCACTTGAGCTAGAAGTATCTGAATCAGAATAGTCCGACTCGTGATATTTCTCACTCTACGACCGCCCAAAGTCAGAATTACCCGAACTTCTACGTCTGTGTTTAGACCTCGATGTATCAAAATCAGAGTGATCACTTTCAACATGTCTCCTAAAGCTATGTTTGTCAAAACTAGATGTATCCCGTTCGTATCTCGAATCCTTATTTTTCGGGGATTTCATACTCCTTACACTACCAGGCTTACATGACGTATCATTAAATGTCGGAACAGAAAAATTAGCGTTCATCTCATTAGCTGGTGATAATTGGGTGAAGCCCTTAAATTTAGACGTGTTTATACCGCTAGCTTTGGTGTCGCTGCAACTGGCGTTATGAGACTGTTCAGCCCCCATATTTCTAGATATCTCCAAGAATTTTTCTCGTTCTAACATTTGCTCCCGTAGCATTCTACTGCTTTCCTGCCACCGTTGGTTCTCTGAGGCTAGACACAATTGTTCCATTTCAAGAGTTTGAATTTTATTTTCAAGTACTTTATTTGTCTCTCTGGCCAAAATACTACTTTTAATTACAATAGTTCCGTCATTGACCATAGTTTCCCAATCCTCTTTATTTACGCCAGTAAGTTGAACTAGATCTTGTATATCTAGGAAGCCTTGTGCCTCCCTGAACATAATAAGATTAGTTGCTTTAGCCGGTCCAATATTTCTAATTCTCTGAAATTCGCTCTCATCTGCATGTTGGACGTAAACAGGTTTATCCACACTCATCTTGTTAAGATTCTATTTATTATAATTATTATCTTTTTTTTGTCGAAGTTCAAATAGCTAAGACATCCAAGTTAAAATTCGCCGTTCCAGAAACTTAAGCATTGTGGGTAGAGCGTACACCAAAATATTTCTATTGGTCAAGGACGTAAATAACGTAACGTCATTGGCAGAAAATTGATTGTTCGTACACCAAAATACAATCACGGTACCCACAATTCATCAGTTTCTGAAACGGCGAATTGAAAAGTTAAATTAAAATCCAAGAGCTTAATGTTTGAGTCAAAAATGTTTCTTCTAGTATTTTTATGATACTCTATTTGTGCCAGGTTTGAGTCATTTTTGTTACTTCTAGTGTGTGTATAGGGTGCAACATTATTGGGTCAAATTTGTTACTTCTAGTTTAAAAACAAGTATTCAAACTAATTTTGTTTTAAGTTGTGTATAGACTGGAAACAATTCAGTATAATACATATTATGTCTTTTGCACAAAATTATAGTAAATCATTATATAATTTGTCTTTCATTTTGGTATAAATATGACAAAATGTACATCTCTTATATTAAGTGTGTAATGCTCTAGGTAATATTATGCGGATGAATTCATACGACAGGTTTGAGTCATTTTTGTTACTTCTAGTGTGCAATAGGGTGCAACATTATTGGGTCAAATTTGTTAGTTCTAGTGCGTGAACTATAGTATTACACAAATCAAATGGACTACAAAATATGGAAACAAACAATAAATGACAATACATATGATGGAAAGGGGCCTTAATCTAATGCACGCAGCAGTGATTTCGCCAGAGTTGTCTGCGCACAGCTGAAAACCCTTTTACCAACTTCCAAAGTTTACGTCGACGCCACTAGTTACAGAACAGGAGACGCTTACCCTTAATATCACACAGAAGTTAAGGGATGGGACACACAGTCCGTTTGTAGACACACAGTCTGTAATATTCAGGAGAGAAAATCAACACGTGCGTATATTACCAATATTTATCAAGAAGAGAGCGATACAATCCAAAACGGATACAATCCCGGAAACGGAACCGTACATATTCGTACATAAGAAGCAATACTGTTACAACATGTTTTGAACAGTTAATATATACAGTGTAAACAATAGATGCTTACATTAAGACAAAAAGAGGTTTACGTTTATTGTCGCATGAATTCATCTGCATAATTAGAGCATCAAGCACTTCATATGGCAGAATCAGGGGTACTTAACTAATTTGCATAGCGGCCATCTTGTTACTCTTGCTTGTCGGCCATGTTTAGTTGAAATGCATAGGGGAGATATTGAAATTTTGCAAAATTACCTAATAATACACTTCAGAACATATTTGTCCGCATCTAGTAAGATTAAGATTAAGATTAAGTTAAGATTCTTAACATTGTTTACGTCTATTCTATACATAAATATTTATCTGTAATAATGAAAATTTTCGGCAAATTAAGTTTGAAATTCGAAGCGGGATTATGACATTTTGATTGAAGCCATTGTAAAACTGCCGAGTAAGCTATCTTTGACAGAAAAATACACATCAAAGATGAATATGTAGCAAAATTGTCCGCATATGACTGTGAAATATAACTCGCATAGATTTATAAACAATTGTCCCTTTTAAACTTACTCAAGAAAATTTGCGGCCAAATTAAATTGAAAATGTGTAATACCAAGCTGTCCTGCGACGGGAAATCCTTCTACAGACGGGTTTCAACCACAATTTCTATGTTTTAAAATAGACGATATTCCACTTTCAAATTTTTGGGTAATTGTCGACATCTTACCCCGAATCTACTGGAAACTGGTACCTGACGTCAGTTGAGCGTAATCTTGGAATTCTCCTATTTATTTTCTTGACCTAAAATAATTTGGTTGGAAATGACCCGCCTTGGATAAAATGTTGACCTATGAGGGTGCGGATGGGGTTTCCCGTTAGCTGTAATTTGGCCATATTTTACAACCGTTAGCGTAAAAACGGATATCTCTTAACTGTTTACCGTCACAAAACTTTAACCGTAATTCGTAAAACCCGAAAATTAGACTGCCCTTATCGCTATTATCTCATTTAAATTGCCGTTTTTCGTTATCAATCTACCAAATTTTTGCCGTTATTTTAGCTCTTATAATTCATTGCGGATTATTTTATGAAGTTTGATCGATTGTGGTTGTCGATTATTTTCAATGTCTTACTTAACTTTTGTCATTTTGTCTCTATCTTGACATTGTATTCATGTCTTAGTCAAAATAGACAATGAATCTAAAATGCCTATTACTTAAATATTTGATGGAAAGATGTGGAGTAAATGCACATGAGACCACAGCGCATATGTAAACTGAAATTGATTTTAATGGGCTGTACGGCCATTTCGGCAACTTATGCCTGATCAGTTCTAATCAGCACTAGGATCAAAACACAGGAAATCGCCCGTCACTAAAAATGTTTATCTGAAGTTACAGTTATGCCAAATCCATCTAAGGACAGGACTACGATGGAAGGAGTTTCTCCTTAGTTGTTAGAAATCAATTTATTTTAGATATGGTCAATTTTAGATAGATAAGGTAAACGGTGCCATGAGGCATAATCTCATGTACAAGTACACCGCACTTAAGACTTAGTTTCAGAGGCGGCTAAATGCAATTTTTATTCCTGAAGTCGGGGATTCAAGAAATTATTCACGGGAGCGTGAATATATGGCGATTTTACCACGGGTTGGCCCTTTGAGTGTGTAAAATATAGGCATTAAGGACAAACCCATTGTAAAATCAATATATATAATCACGCCCCAATGAATTATTTCGATTCTAACATGACACTTACAGGTTCAAAAGATACAAATTCGTCTTAGTATTCATAGGTGAAACAGCCATTTCACCTCGTAAAATATGGTCTATGGCGTTACCAAAAAATGCCATCAAACTATCTATGACGTTTAAAAGTACCGCAAATTATAATGACGATACCCATGAGTATACAGGTAGCCAGAATAGTAACTGGTCTGCCAATATTTGCTAGCAGAGAGTCTTTATATTTTGAAACCGGATGGGAAACTATACAAAAAAGAAGAACGGATTGAAAGTATATAACGTTCTATAAAATGCTTCAAAAACTTTGCCCACCTCATCTCTATAACATTTTGCCCCCTTTAGTTTCACAAATTAGCCATTATGAATTAAGAAATAACAATTATTCAATACCGAGTCCCAGGCTTATAATTTCAAGAGATTCATCTGTACCCTCCATGGTTTCACTGTGGAACCATTTGGATGTATCCACGAAGAATTCGCCAAGTATAAATATTTTTAAAAACAAATTAAAGAACCAATAAGTAAACCCCTGATTTTTATAATGAAGGAAACAGGAATTTTAACATACTTCATACAAGACTGAGACATTGTTGTAGTTTCCAAAATGCAGATTTAGCTCGGGTGAATATTATAAATGATCCACAGTGTGTTTGTGGATTTACTTTCGAAGATGCAATACATTATTTTATGGAATGCCCTTGATACCAAGACGAAAGAAGACATCTTCTTGAAGTACAAAGTTTAAATAATATTGATATTAGTATTGAAACTTTGCTTTTCGGAAATGAATCCTTCAATTATGAAATTAATTCTACTATTTTTAACAGAGTTTGTAGTTACATTAAGAAATCTAAAAGGTTTTAACAGAGTATTGTTGCCAAGTTCACATTCCCCCCTTTTTCATAATGTTGCTCAAATGTATTCACTTATATTTATGTCTTTTCTTTCTTTCTATTTCTTATTTATGTCCTTGTTTGTGTTTTTGCTTTGCCATCATATTTCTTGTGTTAATTTAGTGCTTGGAGCAACGGCAGTAGAATGCCGAAGGAACAAGGGAAGCGAAGACCACAAAAATCGAAATCCAAAGACATGGCAAAAACGGCAACAGAGAAAAATAAAGACAAAACAAGGACGTAAGACAGCTACAATACACGGAAATAAAAAGACGACATTAAAAACTAAGGCAGTCATAGTGTGAACTTCCATGAAAACCGGGACTGACATCAGGTGCTCCGGAAGGGTGAGCATGTCCTGCTCCGCTAGCGGCACCTGTCACACTATCAGTGAGTCAATCCAGGGTTGAGTCAAAACCGGTTATGTCAAATCCGTGAAGACGTGAAATCTAGCTGAAAATGTCAGTTTTCATTTGGGACACAGACACGTCAAATGATATCATGGTGACGGCCATACAATTTCTGAAGGGATGAAAGTAACAAAGGCTGAACAAATCCCTGACTAAGCAACTTTTGGGACAGTGTTTTTGCTCTATTAAAAAATCACTGTATAAACTACATGCCCGACAGTAACGAATCAACTGTAAAATGTACACTCCATAGGCTGGAGAGGTAGGTATATTGCTGCTCAGAAAGGGAAAATTCACAATTGGGAAGTTAAAATCATTATTTTTATTCTCTTATGGAGAGGACTTAAAATATGTTGAAATAACTTGTTGTCCGATCCATTTGCTTTATTTGCAATAAAATAGTATTAATTAGACTAATTATACCGATGGTAAATGTAATAACATTTACTAATATCTGCAATTGGTAGTTTGTATTAATTCTTTATCATAACACTTTTAAGAAGCTACATTTTGTTTATTTAGTTATAATTCTTTACGCTGTACCAGATCATATCAGGAAAGCAGGTCATTTACAGGCGTGTTTACCGTTATGGTATTTTACTTAACCGTTAGCGTAAAAATGGTAAAAAAATAACCGTTAACGTAGATTAAAGGAGATTTTAACCGTTAGTCGTTTTGCGGGGGACTCCATCCATACCCTCATCTATGACACGTTCGGCTTTTTTCCAATCATAAACACCTTTCGTATGTTGATAGAAGAATTTATTCCCTTTGCCCTCATACAGCGGGACGCCATTTTTACCCCGTTTGACCTCTTTGACCCGCCATTCTAATGCCCGGAACGTTCCGGAATTGGACTTTTGGAAGAACGTTTATTCCCACAACAAAAACTTTTCATCACGGAAGATAACATTAATACAGTACTTTTAGAAAAAAGACGGGGGTAGTATGAAAATAATCCGGAACACTGAGATGTACTTTAGAAGTTAAACTTTAATAAAGGGAAGTAATTCACCAAAAAGGGGCGTGGTCACGTGATTTTTGCTCATGAATAAAATGCCCCCGATTCTGCCTTATGTTATATTAGAGATGTACATTTGTCATATTCATACCAAAATGAAAGACAAATTATATAATGATTTACTATAATTTTGTGCAAAAGACATAATATGTATTATATTGAATTGTTTCCAGTCTATACACAACGTAAAACAAAATCAGTTTGAATACTTGTTTTTAAACAATGAAATACCGAAATTGCTCTAAAGAATCCCACAATGCTGAATTCAAGCATATTTTGAGGTTGGTTGGTAACGACTCATATTTATTGCGACTAAAGTTCAAATACAAAAATAGTGATCGTTCAAAACTCATGGTATATGTTGAATATTAAAAGTTCCGTAAACAAGTTTAACCCTACCACTTGCTTTTGCTAGTGCCGGTACCATGTCCGGCTATCCCGAGTTCCTATCGTTATTTATGTTTGTCTCTTGTTTTCATTGTTGTTTTTCTGGTTTAATTTGCTTATAAGTTGTGGCATGTGATTGTAGTTCCTGGCCATTGTAGGTGTTTACTGTTTTTGTAATTCTTGATACTTTAAGTTAAATGCGGAATGTGAACTCAGTTAAAAACATTTTTCACACATATATGAAAGGATATGGAGTAAATGAACATGAGACCATAGCACATATGTTATTCCAACTTCAATAATTTTAATGAACTGTACGGCCATAATTTCAAAAAAAAATGTTTAAAATGCATAAAACTAAACGAAATCCGAATAATCATTAATATCAAATATGATTAAGGATAATACTACGATGGGGGGAGTTAAACCTTAGACCTTAGAATTTACATAAATTTAGATTATAGTAAATTAGCAAAGTGTACACATGAGATATTATCTCATGTACAAGTACACCATATGGAGAAATCTTGTGCATTTTTGCTCATTTGCATATTTTATTGCAGAGTCAAATACGGTTCCCGGAATTCCATTATATTTGATAGACAAAATTGTGAAAAATAGCTATTCTGGCTAAAAACTGAGTTGCAGATCACATACAAGGTTAAACTCTGATAGGACATTTGATATGCAGTCAAACGAATCCTGTCAGATTGACTTAGACAAACCTTAATTATGTACTTTGTAAACCCGAAGTTCCCACAGAAGCTAAATGTGCCCCAGTTTGAAGATGTATCAATTTATGAAATCAGCGTTTTCTCTGAAAATGCTCGATTGACGCTTTGTTTTGACATTGAAAACGTCATAAGGAAGTGTCAAAGTGATTTTAAAAAGGAATACAGTAACGGGTAAGACCAAATATCCGTGTTTTAGCAATAAAAGCTGTTTGACGAAGTTGGCGTTGGTGAGAATGCAAATAAGTCACGTGATTCTTTTTCTAATTTAAATAAAATGAATATGCATGTAAAATGATCATAATTTCTCCATATGCCATATCTAAGAAAGATAAAGAGCATTCATCTCTCACACAGGGAATTGTTTTACCAACTCCACACTGCATTAAAGACAAACTCCTCTATTAAATATTTTATGATTGATGTAATGTATTGATTATTTTGCATGTAAATGACGGGTCGTTTCTCGTCAATTGACGAATCATATTCGTCATATGACGAGACCTGGACGTTGACTGTTATGGACGTAAAACGATTCGTCTAGTCCCTTCCCGTCACGTTCCCGTCAGCGATCCGTTCACGTCCCTTCAGCAATCCGTTTCACGTCCGTCAAACGGTAAGGGCTTTGTTGCACAGTACTGCAATATAAAATGTAAAGAACGAAAATTTTGCGATCCTCATTGTGATTTCAAAACGAGGAAACTTATTAAGCTATGTTCCCTTGTATTCATAACGATTTTATTAGAGTATATTTAAATTCCATTCTTCTTTCTCCTCTTCATATTCAATATTATGGTGAAAAAATTGTATCACAATATTCAACCAGTACGTATATAGTTGAAAGGTTTAGTTTGCGTTTAAAAACGGAAAACAGTGTTTTTCCGTCATATATTGAAATAATCATTCCTTTGTCAGATGTTTAATGTATTTAAACGTGTATTGCTAAAATGATGTTTATTAAAAAACATACATTTGGCTGAATTTTTAATTACATTGTACTATTCTATCTTTTCAAAGAAAGATATGATATTATTAGCTGAAGAAGTTAAGTTTTCTTCCGTCAATTACAATTTCCGAGGTAAGTCGACCGAGTTAAGACAAGCTCAAGTGCTGTCATCATGGCTCGCTTTATGATCAAGCAGAAATTATGATTATGAGTCAACAACATTATCTATGATATAACAATGGAAATTTTGTAAAAACGCAGTGACTTGCAGTAAAGATTTTTGGACATCAAAATTGTATTTTAGGGAAGAAATTGCTACTTAGAAAAAAATCAAAGTTTGTTATATATCTTACCATTATAAATGTCCTGTACTTAAGTGGTGTCCTTGTTTCTTAGCGTGTCCGATGTTGCCATTGTCCATGGATTGTTCGTTCTTTTGATTGACGATTCGGTTTTCACTGACTTTACCATTATAAATGAAAAAGAAAGGAATCGGGGTGTATATCAAGGAGACAACATCCAATCTCCAAGTTAAAACAAGCTAAAACGACGCGTCTAGGGTTCACTGCACGGTCTTCAACACAGTGAGGAACCCCACACCATAAGGCAAGCCCTAAATGGCAACAAAAGGTAAAAATGAATACATCAATGCAAACATACAACATCCAATAGCCCAAATATCAAGAAACTAAAATTTTATAAGAAGACAAGGACAAGCCAATGACCATTATATTATTAATGTAAGAAATTCTTCGTCATTCGCTCTAGTTTTGATGTGCCCCACTTCACCTAAGTAAGAAATTCTTACAGGTATGAAAAATATCCGGATCTTTCATCTGCTATCTATTTAGTTTTGAAATTGTCTGAACATAATAGTTCGGCTATTTTCCTAATTAACCAGCCCATTTGTGCTAAACCTACACCTGATACACTTAAATCTCAAGATTATTCCGTTATGATTTTTTTTAAATTGTTACTTGTGGTTTTAGATCAGTTAAACACTTTTAAGAACAGCCTTGCTGTCTCTTGGATCTGTGCGTCGAGCACACATGTTAGGTTTACCCACAGAATAGTAAGTATATATTTGTCCTATTGAAGTGAGACTGTGTCATCCATGTTAACAACGGCTTGTAGCAGGCATTAGTTAGAAAGATCTGCTTCTGACATAATGATCTAATATTCTATCGTTTATACAGATAAACACCGTAGCCCAATACAATCTTCCTTTTTATCGGATTTTCCTCCAGGATATTTATGTAGTTGTTTATAATCGCTACCAGGGATTTGTTAGAGTAAAAATGATGGAAAATAGGAAATATTTGAAATAAAACGTATGTTTTGGGCGGAAAAAATCCTCTTTTAAGAAAAATTGGCGTTTTCATAAAGGAAGCTAATGATTTACATTTATTTATTGTCGCTTGAAATCATCTGGATAATTACAGAGGGCATTGCAGACAACTTGCATTAGAGATCTATGATGTTTTTAAGCCTTATTCATACAAGAATAAAAACAAATTATTCTAATATATGTATAATAATTTACTAAGGCAGTAAGTCGGCGGTAGAGGAATGTCTACTTAATAAAAAGTGTACATGTTATTCTTTTTATAATTTATTGTTCCAAGAACGTAAAAAAGGTGGATGTAATTACAAAATAATGATAAAAATAAATATTATCAATGACCTACAAAGTCCCACAGTGTTCCTCGACATTTCCGTATTGCGTTTCCAAAGTTAAAACAAAACATCAGTCATCAATTTTCAGAGAAAACTCGTTTATGACTTGATGCGTTTTGAAATATGTACTATTCATGTGAAACTGCAGTGTACAAACTACATGAATAAAGTTTGCTGTGGCATTTTGCTTTGTGATAAGAAGTTTTGATATCGGTCCCGCAACTTGTATTTGTGATGACTTTGTCGGTAAATTGTGGCAAAGCAGTTTTAAAAATTGATGTTTTCAGCCATTTTTATAAAATATTTATAAGGTAATATTGATTAAAGTCCCGCGCTTCAGATTTTCACAGGGCTGTTAAAAACTCGAAATTATCTCAGTGTTCGATCTAAAAGGACTTGTGTTATTTGATACGGAATGTTCAGTCAAAATATGCCTCTACTTATTTCCTCTATCAGTTCAATTGAATTATTAGTCCTGGATTTATCAATTATAATATGCAAACGAGCATATTGATGCTGATTTTTGGCTAAGCTACTCTAAGAAACTGTTAAGAGCCTACAAAAATATGCTTGTATACAACATAAAAAAACTTTAGGCTTTAAAACTATGGTTGTGCTTTAAAGTAGTGAATCTTAGCAAAATTTTTCATGAACTAGCATAGATTAGATTTGATAGACGAAAATGGAGGTTAGGTACCATGAAACCAGTTCAACCCTTCCGCTAGCTTTTGCTAATGAAAGTACCAAGTCCAGCTATCCCGAGTTTCTATCGTTATTTACGTTTGTATCTTGTCTTTCATTTGCAATTCGCATGTGATAGTAAGATTCGGTCATTTTAGTTGTTGAATGTTATTTTTGGTTTGTAATTGAATAAATACACAGAACAGACATTCATGTGGGTAAGAAATATATGGCAACCTTACCTCTAAAATGTATTAATCATAATTTCAGACGATTCATGAGACATAAGTTTTATCACTGTCAGACATTTTCCCTAATTGTGTTAAAGTCACTATAGTAAAGCTGCTGATCATGACGCTATCCATTAAAAAGGAAAAAGGCTCCTGTCAAGACGATTAATCATTTGCAAATACATCAAATACGCCCTTTTTGTAATTTGCTTTCTTCTTTTCCCTTAATGATGTGCCAAAGTAATGAAATATTTGCATATGTTTATCATCTGAGATAAAAGACAGAAGACATTTTTGCAAAAAGACAAATCTTTTGATTGGAAATCACATAAAGTTTTCTTTCTATTTCATAGTCATATACATTATCAGGTGAGCATGAATAGAATATGGAGGTATATTATACCAACATTATTTATTTTGGGGGATTTTCTCCCTGGATTTTCTCCTGTCTTTTTTTTTCATTTTTTTCTATGGAAACGACTACGACGTTGAACTATGGTCACTGTAAAATAAATTAGAGAAGATCTTGTACTTCATGAAAAAGCTGCAAGAACTAGGAGTTACTTGGGGAGAAGCTATTTATGTGAAGAAGTCAGAGACAGTTAGTGTTGGGTTTAAGGATAAAGAGGGTAAGAGAGGTTAAGTTAAAGAATAGCAGACATTGTTGGTACTTAGGGATGTGACAAATTGACTAAGGGATTTTGCAAAATTCAGGATCTTATCATGCAAAAACGTTTGTTAGCATCCCATCGACATATCAAATTCACCCACTATTTCTTTTGAAATGCCTGTATCTAGTCAGGACCATTGCGGTTGACAATTTTGGCGGCGGTTTCAACGGGATTTGTCTTTTTGCTCATGAACTTCGGCTCATTTCCACTCTGTTCGGTAATTTTGTAATCATCCCAATTTTCTGAAGTTATCATATTAAATTGCACATGAAATCGATTGAATATTGTTGAGTTTTCTAAATGATGCTCATGATGAAAGGATTTTTGTCTCCTTCGTTTAATCGATCAACCGAAGGCTTTACTATGAAAAGGTTGATTTTCACAGTTTTGGTCTTTTAAAAAAACAAAACGCACCCGAACCGTTCAGATATTGGATTTATTTTGAACTAAGTGGCCTAATTTAAGAGAGCGCATATTTGTTTTATGTCAGTCATGTTTGTTACTTTCAATATTCGGCCGAGAAATGTGGGAAAAATAATCAGCCATGATCGAAATGTGAGACAAGACAATACCACCCTCGGGTTCACATTTTCTATCACCAGAAACTCTCCAAGCCTCGTTTGTGACTGAAAAATGTGAAGCCTCGGGTGGAATTGTCAAATCGCACGTTCTTAAACATAAATGATTATTATAGTCTATAAGGAGTGGGTCTGTGAAATGTATGTTTGTTAGTGTCAGCTCAAATAAACGATCACACGATTTTACTATTGGAACATTAGCTAGAACAATCTGCCATATTGATCGCATAATATATCGTCGATACAGATTAACACTGTAGACCAGTACAATTTTCCTTTTTATAGAATTTTCCTCCAGCATATTTATGTAGTTGTTAATAATCTGCATTAATTGTAGGGAATTGTTACTAATAAACCTGATGGAAAATCGTCATTCACCCTTAGGATATATTACAAATAAAACGTGTTTTGGACGGTAAAATTCTTTTTTAGTAATTTACGTTTACGTAAAGGAAACCAATGATTTACATAATTTATCCGGATAATTACAAAATTTGCAGACAATTTGTATTAGAGATCTATGATGTTTCTAAGTCATATTCATACAACAGTGAAAGACCAATTATTCTTGTGCATGTATAATGATTTACTGTAATTTTCTGCAATCGACAATCGGTCGGCTTAAGAGCTTTGTTTACTGAAAAATTAAAAAAAAACGTCTACATGAAATTGTTTTTATACGGAATCGTTCCAAGGACATACAGAACGGGGAGGAAATTAATAACAATATATGTACGATGATAAAATAAATATTAAGTCCCATATTATTTTTTGACATTTCCTTATGACCTTCTCCATAGTTGAAACAAAACGCTCGTAATGAATTTTCAGAGAAAAGTCGAAATTTATGACCCGATGCGTTTTGAAATTAATGCATATTTACCTTCCGTGAACGTCCGGTTGAAAACTTAGTAAGGATTTTTGTGGCATTTTGATATATAATTAGAAGTGTTAATTTCTGTCCTTAACTTAACTTGTACTTAACTCTATGATGACTTTGTAGGTAAATTGTGGCAGAGCAGTTTTATTTATAAAAAAATATTTATAAAAAAATTTTTATAAAAAAAGTGAAAAATTTCAAAATTTTATTGGTATAAAATCCAAAAGAACGATTACAACCATAAAGAAAACAAGACAACACAAAAACATCATTAGATAAACACAAAAGAATAGATAATTCCAGATGTTCAATAATGTATATATAGTCTTAAAATAGAAAAAAAATTATAATATATATTCAAATAAATATAACGGTCTATCGTAGGAACCCAACGGGGTTCAAATAAATATATATATATATAAATACAATTGATACCACATACATGTATATACCTTTGTATTAAACGGAGAGGTTCATGTGATTCCATTTCTTAAATAAGAGTCTTTTCTTTAATTCAAGGTTCATCTTGTACATACACGTATTATATATTCATATTATGCATATTTTCCATACATCAATGTCTTTGTCAGCAAATATAAATTTGAATTTCTCATTATTACTCATTTTTTTTTTAAATACAGGAACCACTGATATTAAAGTTTTATGAAATTCCTCTCGGGGTTTTGATAAAGCTATACAGTAATAAAGTGAAATTCATCTTCAAGTTCTAAGTTACATAGGGGGATATATTCTTTTTACAACGGGTAAATTTTTATCTCTCTAATTCTTATGCTGTTCTCGTGAACTGTTCTCGTTAATTTCAAAAGATAGATCAAAGTATTCTCCCACATGTTGGTTAGTTGGTCACTAACTTTTCTTCAAATAGCAGAATAAATATATTTCAAGTATAAATCAGTGTAAAAAGTATTTATTCAAAGCACACATTGTTTATTTATCTTGTATCACCTATGATCGATTTGCTTTTGTTGATTTCCATGAAATGTAAATTTCATATCGGTGACATCACAGTATTAATTGTAGAGGCCCGCGACGGGTTGGAAACTGAAAAACATGAAAATGTCATTAATTTTAGAATTAGAGAAATAAAATCTATCATTTGCAAGTCGTTGATTATCATAGTTCTGCTGTCTCAATTGTTAAACATAAAAGCTCTCGCTACAGCTCGAACTTTTAAAGTTTAACCCTTTCGACAGTTGAACTATGATAAACTAGGATAGATTCTATATATCTACCTCTTTCTATGTCAGGCCAACTATTTGATATTCTCAATTTTACGAAAAATTTTCCAAAAATAAACATTTTTTGGTTACTACATGGGACAATCTTGATTTACAAAAGGGGTTTTGATTTTGCCAAATATATTTATAATAAAATATTAAGGTAGATAGACGGTACTATTCATATAAATGAAAAAAAAAATGGATAACAGGACACACCTACAATAGCTGAAAATTATAATTACATGCCACAATATGTCATGGAACTACACATGAAAAACACGAATAAGACTAGAGACAAACGTAGAAAACAATAGGAACTCGGGACATATCCATGAGATTTTGCCGTAAGTCGGCACAATTGAAGAACCAATCCTACTTACTTGAAATCTGTAATAAAAAGTATGGGTCACCATGCTTGCTTATTCTAGAATTGAGATCAAAGTTTGTTCATTTTAACCATTTTTCACCTAAATTTACATAGAATGCACGGGGAAAATCTGGAAAAGCAATTTTAAGCTTAATAGAAATGAATCTTTTATCCATGAGAAGTTTATGTATTTTTGTGAATAGATAGTTTATGATGTAATTTATTGGTAACATTAAAAATGTATATGTCACCATGCTTTTTACGGAGATATTGTACAAAGTCTCTGGATTAATCACTATTTACGGGAAAAGGGAGTTAATTCGCGGCAAAGTAAATGGGATATGACGTTTCACATTTGTCATTCAATTATGACGTCACAAATAAGAAGCCGTCAAATTACTGTTCCAGCTCAAAATTCTAACCTATTCAGTATTCGACTTTTATTTTTCTAATGCGCGATTGAACTGCACAGCGCAACAGTGCCTATCTACCTTAAATGTCTCGCACTTCAGATTTTCAAATGGTTGATGAAAACTCGAAATTATCTCTTTGGTGTACCTAAAAGGACTCGTGTTATTTCATACTGAATGTTCAGTAAAAATATGCCCTCACCTATTTTCCCTCACAATTCAATGTGACAACGGCAGTAGAATACCGAAGGGACAAAGGAATGGAATTTACAAAAATCGAAGTCCAAGGACATTGCAAAAACCAGGATACATAAAACAATGACGTTGAAAACAGAATACAATGACGAAAGAAACACACAAAGCACAGAAATAGAAAACACAACATTCAAAAGCAAGGCACTCACGGGTGGGATCATTAGTGCTGAACTTGATCCATCAATTATAATATGCAAACAAGCTTACTGATGCTTATTTCAGGCTAATAATTCTACGAAACTATTAAGACCCTACAGAATTATGCTTGTATGTAACATAAAAAAAAAAACTTAAATAGCTTCAAAACTACGTTTGTGCTTTAAAGTAGTGAATCGTTGCAAAACTTTACTAGATTAGATGAAATAGACAGAGAAAAGGGAGGTTTCGGTACCCAGAAACCGGATTAACCCTTCTGCTACCTTATCCTAGTGAAAGTACTAAGTCAAGCTGTTCCTATCGTTATTTATGTTTGTCTCTTATATATTTATTTTCGGTTCGCTTGTGGATTGTGGCAATTGATTATAATGTTCGGTCATTGTAGTTGGTGAATACTATATTTGGTTTGTAACTGAATAAATACATTGTACAGTCATTACACAAATCATAATTTCAGACAGTTAAGGAGACATAAGTTTTATCACTGCCGGTGACGACAGTAAAGCTGCTGAGTATGACTCTATGCATTAAAAATGAAAAAAAAGGTTCCTAGCAAGACAATTAATCATTTGCAAATACATCTAATGTCCTTTATGTAATTCACTTTCTTCTATTCCCTGAATGATGTTCAAAAGTAACGACATATTTGCATCTGTTCCTAAGTTATAAAAGACAAAAGACATGTTAGCAAAAAGACAAATGTTTTGATTGGAAATCATATAGAGTTTTCTTTCCATCTAATAGTCACATACATTATCAAGTACACATAAAACAAACATTGAGGTATACTAGAGATATTTCACATTCTGACGTAACTCGACGTAACCCGACGAAAGAAACCTTTCATGACGAAGCACAACCTAAATGACACGAAGGGGACTATTAGCTGGACTGATATTGTGTTATTCATTTCCAATATTATTTATAGATTATTTCTAAGACGGCGACTAAATGCATGTGTTTGTCAAGCTTATTAAATCATCATCAGCACCTTATACACATGTAATATTAGACATTATTCACATAGAAATAAAATCTTGAGAAGTCTTTAACCGGTCGAGTGCACCTTTGTACTGGTAGCTTGCCAAGTCGGTGAAATCACCAGTGTCAGTTAAAATATTTTCTACTATTCGGATACTACGAAAATCAACATAGCAAAATCCTTTACAATGAGTATATGAAGATTGAAATGAATAAATCGTACGCCAAAACTGAAAACATTTTTGTTTACTTTCTATCTCGACTTAACACTAGAGCAGATAAAACTTGCTTCAATCACGGACCATATAAATACTTTAACGGCGCATGGTATAGCACTTTTAAAAAGCAAGGCTCCTTTTATGATAATAATTTATTTCTCTATGCACTATAAAGTACCTTCAACATTAGAATTTGCTATTCACTGCAATCTCATTGACCTGTCGATAACGAGTAACTCTGTCCATAGGGAAAAAAAACAAGACGAAATATTTATTATAGAAACTAAAAGATAAGCATATCAACATATCTTTTTAGCGGATCTCGGACGGGGTTTTTTTTTTGTGTGTGTTTTTTTTTTTTTTTTTTTTTTGGGGGGGGGAGAATTTGTTTAAGCGTTTGTTTTGTTTTTGTTTTCTAACATGAATATCATTTTTCTACAAAGGGGGGCATACCAATAGCTTTTATTTGCTTATTTGTAATAAAAGCAAAAGTGACAATTTTAAACAACATTGCATGTCTCAAGCTATTGAATAAAGATTTGCACTTTCGATGACATGAACTCGAAATTCCAAATTTTATTTATTCACGTGTCAAATTTGAAATCCACTTTTTTTCATAAAAGTGTCACCGTCTCTGTCTGACCCCCCTTCCCCCGAAAACAGAATGGCATAACTAGCAAAGAGACAACAGGTATGTTCCCTGAATGCCAACATTCTTAAAATCACATAACTAAATATTGTTGTTTTAGTGATTATGAAGGGGTACAGTAAGGGGCTTGATTATATGTCCAGATATAAATTTTATTTATTATAAATTAGTTAAACATAGGTAGACAAAATGAATGAACAATAGTGTAAAATTTAGGGTAAAATATAAACAAAAATGATAAAAAAATATAATATTTTTAAATTAACTTTGTAAATTTTGCTGTGAAAATTTGAGAAAATATATAAATATATACAATTTTTAGAGATATAAGGTGTTATAAAATAATTAAAACAATAATAACAGAAATATGAAACAATAGGCTCTCAATAACATATCTCTCACATGGACAATGCCAGGCTGGTACATATAGTGAAATTAACTTCTAAGTTTAAAGGGTCTTATTTTCAAACTATGTAAAGAAAACCTTTATGTTATATGGTCAAACATTCAACTTTTTTACCACTACCAGATGGATATGTAAGACATAATTTTAAGAACTATTGTTTCAAAGAATATTTCCAACTCGGACCATATGGTTTCATAATATAAGATGTTTGAATAAGCTACTCAAAAGGTGCAGACTTGTAAAACTGTTTTCAAGGGAAAATGAGATTTCAGAAACGTTTTGATCAAGTTTGACTCTGATATGGATCTTTTGGGTTATCCCATGATTCACTTTTTATAATAAAAAAAAGCCTGGATGGAGGGTAGTCCCCATAATGAGCGAATGAGTGAACCAGCTTCCTTCCTTGTTTACGTCATAAAACACAAAGAAGCTCCTATCACGAAAGTCCCGTATTTACTCAGTTGTTTCAGAGGAAGAGATCATAGTTTTGTATGTTCCTTTGATATGAATCAATATTTAACAATATTGTTTCCTGGTTGCCCCAATTTTGGAATGAGAGGTTGGCACAAAAAATTAATTGTTTATAATTAGATACCAGGTTTAATAAAGCACAGAGTAACTTCTTGTAATAAAACTATTAAGTTTTTTTTTTTATAAAAGATGCTTAGCTTAATGATTCAAGGCATATTCCAAATCAATTGTAATTTCTTAATCATTGAATATATAAAATGCATGGACTGAGTTATTTAGATACAAATCTTTTTTGTGCTTTTTATGCCCCCGCGACGAAAAGTCGGGGCATATTGTTTTACCCTTGTCTGTCCGTTCGTTCGTCCGTCCGTCCGTCCATACGAATGAAAAACACAACTATTCATGTTCTTTAGAAAGTTTGCAAACAAATTCCAACTACTTCAAAGGAATTTAACTTACAATAAGTAGATGTGCACACACATATCTGTTGGAATATTCAAAATGGCCGCAGTTGCTATGGAAACTGAAAAAAGGCGGGAAAATTCAAAGTGCTTCCAATTTGATGAAACTAAACAAGAAGGATGTCGAGCACCCATAGAAATGATTTTGGGTCTCAGAATTTTCAAAATGGCTGCCGTTGCTATGGAAACTGGAAAAAGGCGGTAAAATTCTAAGTGCCTCAAAATGGATGAAACTTTACAGGAAGATTGCCTAGCACCCATAGAATTGATTTTCGGGCTCAGAACTTTGCTTTTATGTATTTTGAAAAAAGGGAGGCATATCATTGTGTCCATACTTGTACTGTGTCAACACCTGAATTGTGTCAACACACGCTTATTTTTATTAGAATTAAAATTAAACATTCTTTTTACTTCCTTTTTCAGGTTATAGCTGAAATATTGCTCAGTAGACGTTCAACTATATTCAATCAATCAATCAATCCCTTTTCAGGTAAAACAAAATACTAACAGATTTTTTTTGGAAAGTGTTTTTTTTTAAGGAAATGAATTAATAATTTAAATGAGAATCTTTTAAATTATTAAAGTCTGTGACTAATATGTTATATTAGTCCCAGTTAAAGTTAACAAGACAATCAAAATGAAAATTAAGACCGCACAATATTTCCCTGGTAATTAAGAGATACAATAATTACCCTTTGTGAGACCCCATAATGCTCACTAATGAGTACCTACAGAATTCTTTGATTTTGTAAAATGTTGGCATTCAGGCACACAGCCAGACAACACCCATACAAGTTAACTCCATTGTTTGCAAAGTCACGTGTATTAATTATAAAAAAAATAATGAAACGGAGCGAGAAATGAATGTTAGAATGAAAGACGGAAAAGCCTGAAATAATTCGCAATTCAGGATATGTTCTAGATCGATTAAACCAAATGTCATGCTTTACCTTAGAGGAGACACCCCCCCCCCCAAAAAAAAAAATAAATAAAAAATATAAGAAAGATCAGCGAGTAGGTCTATACAATAAAAGAGCACACGATGAAGTCCTTTTAATACCATATAATTTTTCTATGTCAAATTTTACAAAGCCAAATATGAAATGGATACGAAAAACACTGCAAAAATATAGGAAATTGCAATATTTAATATTGAAATCTCAATATAGATAACAGCTCAAGAGGAAGTCTCAACAGGAACTGATTAAACTGATACCATGGTTAAATATGTATTTTGAAAATATTTGATAGATCTGATACCAGTGGTGGATCCAGACTTTCTGCTAAAAGAGGGGACCCAAAATTTTTCCAGGGGTGGGGGGGTGGGGCGGAACCCAATTTAAAAAAAAACCCTAAGACTTTTAAATATTTTCTAACCTAAGGAGGTCGGGCCCGCCCAGGTCCCCTAAATCCGCCACTGGATACAATGAAATGAGAGAAATTCACATGTCTTATTTATGTAGACCCTCCCCCTGGCGTGTAAAATGCTAAAAATATATAATAGATATTATGAATGTTTACTGATCATATGGTTCAAGTACTGCATGTAACACAAATTAAAATTTATTTATTGAACTTTGTACTGTGACATCGGACTGTTACTTTTTCACATTCATTTTACAAATGGCATAATGAGAAATGCATGACTGATCTATTTTCAAGAAGGACAACTCGAATGTCTTTCGTTCGTCTCTTTCGTAAGTAACGAAAGCGACGAAACGAGACGAAGCAATTTACGATGGAAATATGGCTCAGAATGAAGATTTTTCAACTACCTCGCCTATATAATTATTCAGTTAAAGTATCACAACACTGTAATTGGACGTGTTTTCAATTTTAAATTTACTGTCGCTTTTTTTAATTTTTGTGCAATAACTAGTCCCCGTACGTTTAGGTTCTCTTTCGTCAAAATGTGAAACATCTCTTCTATACCAACATCAAATTATGTCTTGGGAATTTTCATCCTGGATTTCTCCTGTCTTTATTTCATTTTGCTTTTCAGTGAAATCCTATTTGTATAGAAACAACTGCGAACTTTGAACTATGTCACTAGAAAATAAATAAGAGAAGATCTTGTTCTACTTGAAAAAGCTGCAAGACATTGTATTTACTTGGAGGCAAGCTCCTCCTGTTACGAATTCACAGACAGTTCTTGTTGGGTTTAGGGATTAAGAGTTTAAGAGAGGTTAAGTTATAGAATAGCAGACATTGTTGGTAAATAGGGAAGTGACAAATTAACAAAGGACCTTTTGCAAATTTCAGGAACTTACCATTCAAAAACGTTTGTTAGCATTCCATCAACATATCAAATTCAATAACGTTATCATATAAAATTACACAGGAAATTGATTCAGTATTGTTGTTTTTATGATGAAAGGGGTTTTGGCACCTTCATTTTATCGACCACCCGAAGCCTTTGCTATGATCATTCGTGTTTGTTTTACAAGAGTTAATATTAAATCTCTCATATGCTTTCCAAATGTAAAATATCCATAGTTCTCTAGAAAAATCAAATGATATAGGGTTATTGCATAAATGTTGGGGATATTGTCCAGAGTAGAATTTTGTATTGCACGAGCTTGTGAGTGCAAAATATATTCTACGAGGGATAATATTGCCAAACATTCAAGCAATAAACCTTTTATTGTATAGCAAAGCTAAAAATGTCTGTTAATAGGGTTGTTCCGTTGTCAAGGAAGTCATGAAAATGCAATCACATATTCCAAACGTTTAGATTTTATCTGCACTGCAGAGACATAAGTTGTCGAAATGCGCATATGCAGAAAATAAATTCACAGTAACTAGTGTAATATGGAAATTTATTGCACGCTAACTTTTGGTTGCTTTCTCAGGGAAATATTATGTTTCTATACAATAATGTACGATATTTTTCACCGCTCGAATATTTTTTTTTTATATTGTCATTGTTTTGTAGAGGCGATATTTTGTGAGACAATTGCATCACCAGTTTAGGAATAAATGCAAAAGTGATCATTGCGAAAATTTATACATAAGTTTAATTTATGATATTGATATGTATTTCCTTCTCTATTTTGCTTTAGTAATTGTTCAGAACTCCCTAACAACCCTAGTAGTTAAACGGGGATTTAGATGACATACGCCTTCGTTTTACCGTCTATCTGCTCTGTGTTTCTCTGTCTACATCGCTGTACTGCCATCCCGATGTTTCCTCCATTCCATTCTGGCTCGCTAGAATACTAGTATAAAATATGTTGTCAATGAAAAGTCTGTCTAGGGCCATTTTTGTGTGGTGGTCTCTCCGTCGCCTGTCTCGCGCAAGGGGGTAGATTTCACAAAGTCTATCTTAGATAATTTCTGAAAAATGTTTTCTCATACCCGAACTTGTATGCGTTTTTTCAAGATTAATTCTAGTTGCCTTTGATACAAAAATCTAGCGACCACCAGACGGGGTTTGTTTTCATTATAATTACGCCTATTACAAGAACGATGCACATTTCCGAATTCTCATAGGTCCTCTATTTCTAGCTCATTGTATAAAAAATTCACGGAGCTTACTCTCTGTTTCGTCTTATGTTGCTTCTGTAAAGCCTAAAATATCAAGTTATTTTTCATATAGAGTGACATTGCAGGTCTGTGATCATGTTTTACATAGAATCCATGTCAGATTTATAGCCACCGTTGTAGCTATTAGTTTTGGTTTCTACATCTGAGATCTTTCTTCATCTTTTCTATTTCTGATTTGTTTGTTTCATATTGAGATTTATCCGAGTTGTAGGAAATATGCTCTGTTGGTTATTTCACAAATTACTTGTCCTGCCACGTTGTTTTTGCTATTGTTATTAGCATTATTCACTTGGGGACTGACCATTTAACTTGAAAGGGGGGGGGGTTATTGCTTTTTTTTTAAATATTTTGGTGCTGATTTTTTGTGAAAAAAATATTTTGGCTGCCAAAATGATGAAAA
>MJUU01011977.1:0-34165 GCA_002080025.1 Modiolus philippinarum | reverse complement strand
CCCCCCCCCCCCCCCCCCCCCCTTTTCAGGTTAAATGGTCGGTCCCTTAATATTTAGGTCTATTAGTGATTTTCTGATCGATAAACATCCTTCTTTAGTTTACATGGGTCATTAAATGTAGTTTTTATCAGTGAATAATAAGGGAAACTTCAACATTACACCATGGTACTGTTTGAGGGTTAGAGAGGTAACACGTACCATGGATGTCTTAGGGGTTAGAAAACGACATAACCAAATCAGCTATCAAAGAGATCTGTCTAAAACATATTTTCCTCATTGTCAGTGTGACGGGTGCTGTTAACAATGAAAGGCATGCTTACCCTTCCGCAGCACCTGATGTCACTCAATTTCATAGGAGTTCATACTGTGAGTGCCTTAGTTTTGATTTCTGTGTTCTGTAGTTTTCTAATGTCATTGTTTTCTGTGTTTTCGTTTTGACCATATCTTAAAAATTTTTGTAAATACCATTTCTTTGTTCCCTCGGTATTCTACTGTCGTTGCTTCAGATTTGGGCCAATAACTAATATTCCGTAACCTGATTTCATTCAAATAATAACTTAAAATTTTAAAATAAATTACATTGGAATAATCATCAGCATGTCATACTTTTTCTGATAGTGCCATTTGATAGACTATATACTGTGAAAGTTTTTATTTCTGATGGTGCTATATGTTAGACCATATATTGTTAAACTATGCTATTGTTCATGGGGTTCCAATTTCCGTTAATTTCGTGCTTTGTTCAAACCACAAAATTAAGTTCCAAACAAAATCTATTATCTAAAGAGTTTATTTTGATTATTTAAAAAAAACGGAAATGGATGTCCACGAATATAAGTACTCCCACGGTAAGTAAATCATCAACAAAATAAGATACAGAAGAGATCCTTAAACATTATATTTATATTCTATATTTTTTACGATTTTTTACAGGGCAATTTACTTCGTAAAATTTAAAATATTCATGCCGATTCATTATTTTTTTTCTTGAACAGTTTTTTATTGTTTTATAAGAGCTTTTGGCAGTTAAGATTGAAATGTTGCAACTTGCTTTTAGACATGTTGATTCCAATAATTGTTTGATTCCAATGATTTACCGTTTATTTCCTTTATTTATCTAGGATCCGGAAGAAGTAGTGAATGAGGTATGCTTGTTTCATTACCAAAATTCATCGGTGAATTCCCCTCAAACCGAGGTAAGTAGTTCAAAGTGTTACATTAGATATAACATATAGAATGGAAAATTTACAGGTTTCATTGTGATATCAAGGGGGAGAAACCCATAACACTGTGTTTCCATGAATTCAAAACAATGTTGTTTATGTATATTTGAATTATATTCTCCCTTCTCACCTTCATATTGATTATTGTGAAAAGACATTCGCCTAACGATAATCAACCCATCAACGCATACGCCAAAAAAGTTGTACAGTGTTTTTCTGTCACAGATTGGAATGAATATTCCTTTGGGGGGGGGTAATGTAATTGAATGTTAAACACTAAGATGATGTTTAACAAATACGTACATTTGACTGAATTTTTTATTCAGATTTTCTTTTCTTGGCGTCTCAAAGAAAAATATGATATTATTAGCTAGATAAGTTTTCTTCCGTATATGCCCATTTTCGTGGTGAGACGACGAAGGTAAGACGACTCACGTCCTCTCGTCATTTCTCGCTTGTCGGTCAAGCAGTAATTTTCATTTTTATGAGTCAACAGCATAATTCATGATATAAAGATGGAAGGCATGTAACAATGCAGTGACTTTTGCAATAAAGGTTTCGGGACATTGAAAATCATTCTTTACGGAAGAAATTTTACATTATAAAAAATCAAAGATTGGTATATCTCACTATTATATATGAAAAAGAAAGGAAATGGGGTAAATATCAAGGAGACAAAAACAACGCATCCGTACGGTCTTCAGCACAGTGAGGAACCTCACACCATATAGCAAGCCCTAGATGGCCCCAAAAGGTACATTAAGTGAATAAATCGATGAAAAAAACATATCCGATAACCCAAATATCGAGAAACTAAAATTTTATACGAAGATAAGGACAAGGAAATGCCCAACATATTATAAACGTAAGAAATCCTTCGTCTTTCTCTCTCGTTCCGATGTGCTTTACTCGAGAAAAGATAGACATTCTCACAGGTATGAATAATATCCTTAACTTTCATCTGCTATCTATTCATTTTTGCATGTCTGAACATTTCAGTTCCAACAATTGCCTAATTCACTTGCGCATTTGTGCTAAACCTAAACTTAAATCTCAAGATTATGTCGTTAAAAATATTAAAAGAAATTGTTACTTGTGGTTTTAGATCATTCAACCTTAACTAAAAACATCTTTCCCGTCACTTGGATTTTTGCGTCGGGCATACTGGTGTACAGTTTATCTACAGAATCGTAAAATATATGTTTGTCTCATAGAAGTTAGACTGTGTCATGCATGTTTGTTTGTGTCAGCTCAAACAACGGCTTGTAGCATTAAACTATTAGAAATCTGATAGTGACAAAATGATTTAATCTTCCTCTTTATAGAACATTCCTCCAGCATATTTATGTAGTTGTTAATATTCGGTACCAATTGCAGGGATTTGTTACGAATTAAACTCATGGAAAATCGTCTTTTACCTTTGGGAAATATTACAAATAAAACATATGTTTTGGATGGTAAAAGTTCTCTTTTAGTAATTGACGTTAACGTAAAAGAGAACCATTATTTACATTTATTGTCGCTTTAATATACCCAGATAATTACATAGAACAATACAGACAACTTGTATTAGAGATCGATGATGTTCCTATGCCATATTCGTACAACAATAAAAGACAAATTATTCTTATATAATGATTTACTATAATTTTGTGCAATAGACAGTCAGTCGGCGGTAGAGCAATGTCTAATGAATAATGAATTAACTACATGTAATTCTGTGTATAATTGTTTCCAGACCATACACACAAGAGAGGAAATAATCAATTCAAGATTAGTTTGGTGACAACATTTGCATATTTCATGCAATAGTATTATCAAGGGCCAAGGAATTTAGGTGGCTTTTCATACAATTTATGAACTAAATATTTGCACAAATATCTTCAATGTCCCTGCTTTCAAATGCATATATATTTGGTTTATATGTTGGCAGATCATCCATAGTTGAGTATAGATTTTCTCCTGACATAATAAGTGTTTAATTTATTTCATCAGAATGGAGTTTAATTCACGTCATCAGAATGGTCAAAATCAAGTCATTTTTGTTGAAAAGAAAACAGGAATGAACATATAACTAAGATCTAAAATATACTTTGATACTATTTCTGCCGACAAAAGTTTATATTCAAGGGACATAAATTGATTTTATACCACAGACAGATTGTGGTAGGTATGTAAAAATAGTAAAAAGTGAATACTTTTTGTAACAGCTACAGCTGTAGTAACATAAAAATAATCAACGTGTAGAATTTAAAGACAAAAATACTAAAACACAAGAAGCAAACAGATCACAAGCTCTGAAAGATCTAGCTTCCTTTGCTGTCATGATATTAATATTCAACATGAAAAACAATGCAGCATCAAAACATGATTTCTTTCTTTTTATATCCGGTGCTTATGGAGTAATAGTGGTACCATTGTATATAACTCGAAGCTTATAAATTTCTTGTATTTTCTGATATTTCTTTTTTCAATTCCTTAGTGATTTCTCTAGAAAAATTTCTTATGAATAGTTTTTAATGCAATTTCATTTTTAGATAAATCATATCTGGAAATTTCGGGATTATAGTTTTGATAGTTAACGACAGATTAAGGGAAAATACAGGACGTATATGCGGGCTCCGTTTCGGAATAGAGGAAATTCGTTCGTGTGCTGGCTTATCAAAATAATACCCATTTCAATTTAAAGTCCTCTTTTTGCAATATTACAGCAAAAATTTGAAATCATTTAATGTTTTTTGCTGTATTCATTTTAAAAATATTGTTTTGAAATTTGCAATATTTAGTTCACACTGCCACAGTTTAGCAGAACAGATAAAAGCCTGAATTACAGAATATTTCAATAGTTGGTTTAAACATATTTATTCACAAAATAAAGACAAGTATATATGACAATATTATAAATACAAAGGGAAAGGAGCAGGAAACAAGCTAATAGTTAAATGATAGTTTGTAACGGTCTGTCAAATCAAGGTACGACCATTAAACTTCTGTAGTGACATTTGTAACATTGACTGAACATACTAAAATTTTCATTAGGCCTGCTGAACTCAATGTACAATTCAACTGGGCACTCATTTTTCAAATTTGATTTTGTTTCACTAGTTTTATAAACAACGGCAGTAGAATACCGAAGGAACAAAGGGGTGAAATTTAGAAAAATCGAAGTCCAAAGACAGGGCAAGAACGAGAACACAGAAAACAATGACGTTAGACACGAAAACAATATGATATGATCTTGCCATATCCTAGTATTTTCTTTCAAACTTGTCCGAAAAATACTTCCTATTAACCAACTTCAGTTAATTTTTGACACTTAAAGCATTAATTTTTGACAAAAATCACTTTAGTATTTTTGGTCCACGATTCATAGAACTGGTATCTGATAAAGCTCTGAAATGGTTAACAAACTGTATATGATCATGCCATAAAGTGGACTGAGTTTTCAGGCCTCCGTTGTTAATATTTGAAGTTTTCTGACGTACCCAATTTCAACATTTCTATCATGAAAGAGTAATTTTTCGTCAAAGGTTGAATGGTGCAAATCTTATATTTGGCATATGTTTTTTAGTTATGCCATGTGGAGAGATAAGTTTTTACAACTGTCGAAGTACTACTTCCTATTTACTGAATTATTCATTTTTTTTAAAATTGTTCAGTGCTTAATGTCGAGAGCGGAATTACCATGGATCAACATTTGATCACAGATTATTTGTCTTTGTCTTAAATCCAATGAACACTTCTACGCTTATGAAATATGTTTTCTTGTGTCAAGTATAATATCTTATTTTGATAGTCTTTTTTATGAGTAAATAAATAAGAAAATACCGACGTTCATGTTGATTTAGTTTCTGCATATGCGCATTTCGACAACTTAGTTTTCTTCAGTGTAGATCAAATCAAAGCATTTGGCAATCAATATATCGAAATATACATAAGGGCTTATAGGGAAAAATTACCAATAGGATCTAAATAGTAAAGCCAAAATAAACTAAGGACAGAGCTATGCGAGGGGGAGATACACCTCAGTTGTGTACAAAAATTTGTCATGTAGATATTGCAAGTTTAAAAATGAAAACGGTAAAAGTAAATTGTTTTCTTGCAAATAAAATTAATGAATTCTTTTTCAGTTGCTAGTATTATTTATATAATATTTACCGAGACCTCGGAGAGGTGAACAATATCTGATGAAGTTTCTTAAGGAAATACTGGAATGTAAGGAGGACACCCATTGGCACTGATATAGTATGTTAGAGGTAAAATATATTTATAAAAATACACTATTTCAGTTTAAATTTGTTTCCGAAAAAAATGTTCGATACTTCGTTTTTTATTCCTAAGACACTTATAAAGTGGAAGGGGTTGGTGATAAAGAAAGACATCAATGCAGCTGATTTTGTTTTCAGTAGGTAAAAACATCAATATGACGTGTATTTACAGAAAAGCGTTATTCATTTCAACAATAAATTTGATCTGAACTAATATACAAGCTATTATTAGCGAATTGTGTATTTCTGTGAATTGGGAAGCTCATATGAATCTATTGATGAGTTTTGCCAATTAGTTTTGTTTGTATTCATTTTCATTTGCAGTACTCACATTTATTGGAACTTTGGTATTATTAAAGTGTAGAGAAAAATGATGAAAATCCTACTCACAAAGAAGTCTGAACAATATGAAAAATGTTGAACATTTTAGCACTGGGTATACGTAAAGTCTTGTCATTTAGTCTAGAATGTTCTTGTTTTTTTTCTTTCCCTTATAGTATCAGAAAGCTACAGAAGAGCCAATAAGGAAGCGGATGCTTAAGTGACAAAATTAATGTTAATTCAAAAAACACATATCGTTTCAACCTTCAAAACTTATTATCGAAAGGAATATGAAGTAGTTTCAGGCATTATTTTATTGTTCTGGGAACATTTCAATACTACTGAATTGGTTTGTTGTATGTGCGTCAAAATAACTTTTATTGAGACAAATTTGTTATCTTGTTATAGTCTTGTTGCCTTAGCATCTTTTTGAGATGTTATGTTAGGAAAACCGAAAGTTTTAATTGTTTATAATATGAAAGTGCAATTGATCTGTGTATGAAAGATGAATATAATTACTAAATGCTTTTATATCATGTCCTGTGAACATGTATATGTTGTATTGTCTATTGATCCCTTTGTCGGGAAACGGATGACAGTGTTTGTAAGAGTACTTTGCCCGATATGCTATGCTTGTTGACGACCCCGCATCCAGGACAAAACGGATACATGGATGTAGCGTTGTTCATCATTTAACAAGTAAATTCCACTCAAACTGGTGCTAGGGAGTCTTGAACTTATTATGAGTTAGGTGTGTTAGCTCTTTGTTTAAGGCCTCATGATGACTTCAAGATGAAGAACAATGAAAGCGTCGTTCCGTGTATTGCACCCGCTGGATGTCCTTGGTGCTAGATTTGGCCTCTTATTTCGATATATTGGTTAAGGAGTACTTATTTCTGACTATTTTTGGATAGCGGCATTCCATATTTTTTTTATTTAAAAGCTGCTGATGAGAGTTTACTCCTTGCAACATGTGTACAGAATAACAAGTTATTATTTATTATATAACAAGTTATTATTTATTATGTATCATTTGGTATTTCTTGGGTATTTTTTGGTATTCAAATTGCCGATCTATTATCTTATAATGTCTGCATTATGTAACCCTGGATTGACTCACTGATAGTGTGACGGGTGCCGCTAGCGGAGCAGGACATGCTTACCCTTCCGGAGCACCTGATGTCACTCCTGGTTTTCATGGGAGTTCACACTATGAGTGCCTTAGTTTTTAATGTCGTCTTTTTATTTCCGTGCATTGTAGCTGTCTCACATCCTTGTTTTGTCTATGTTTATCTCTGTTGCCGTTTTTGCCAAGTCTTCGGATTTCGATTTTTGTAGTCTTCGCTTCCCTTATTCCTTCGGTATTCTAGTGCCGTTGTTATACATGTTAACACTTTGAAAAAAGATCACTATTAAAAAAGTTTTTTATGTATTTGTATTGTCTTGTTGTTCTTATATCCATAACTATGTACCTTTCCTGTATATTATCCGTTTGTTTGTTTGTTTATTTTTGTTTTTTGTTGTTTCTTGGGGAATTTTTTTTTTTTTATTTGTTTTCTTTTGTTTTTGTTTTTTGTTTGTTTTTATTTGTTTTTGTTTTTTTGTTTTTTTTCAGTCAAGATTTTAAAGTTTTATGTCCGTGTTCATGGTAAATCTTAGTCTCTTTCTTTTTCCGATGTTGCCATTTTCTTTGGATTGTTCGTTTTAGACTGACGGTTCGGTAAACACTTACCTTTCCCTTTTATTTCAATTCAATTTTACTGCTGTCAGTGTATATCCATGTATAACAACTTTTATATTGTTTCCTTCCGGTCGTATTTAAAAAAAAAATCCCAGTACTAATTCTGTCGTCTTACGAGAGTGTAAAATATCTATAAACAAGATTTGTTTTTCTTTCAATGAGTTGAGTTGACAAGATAAAAGCATTATCTCTATTAAACCAAGACATTAATACGCTTTTAAATAGTTAATGTAGTTCAAACCACTTCCCTAGAACTGTATACTAATAAATACAAATTAGCAAACAAATATAGAAGCAACAAGCCAAATACATCGGCAAACGAACACTGAAGCAAGAATGAAGAAAGGGGGAACTCTGAAATCATAAATCGAACATCATAGCAATTCATATCCAACCTAAGTTGAGACAGTATGACAAAGACAAAACAAATCAAACAAAAATGAACAATAACGCTAAATAACTAAGGCACTAGCAGTGTGAACCCCTACAAAAACTGATGTATCATCAGGTGCTCCGGAAGGGGTACAATGTAGCATGATCTGCTCCACGCGTGTCAGATGTCACACTGCCAGTGTAGTGTGAAAATTGCGGTTTTGTCACAGTCGGTGTTAGTCAGTCGGGTAATAAACTCTTGTTCCACCCAAAGATATCTATTCTATGCCAAAATGAGAGCATCTGGAATAGAATACACAACACAACCGTGCTGTAAACTTTTGTTGATTGGTAAATAATCAACGTCGTACAAAAAATCCGTGATACACAGTTTATAAACTTGAAATTATTGAATGACAGTAATTAATTGGATATGTTTCCTAATCATTACATTCTTTATGATAGCCTTCCGCAAGATAACTATCTAAAAAGCAGATTTATATCAAAATTCAAATAAAATTAACACAAAAAGATGCCATTAACAGGTAGTACATTTTTTTTTCTATCAGTTTTTACACGTGTTTCGGTTATGGACTTCTAAATGTTTTGATTTTATCTGCACTGAAGAGACATAATTTGTCGAAATGTGCATGTGCAAAATCAAAATCAACAGTAATTTCGTTATTTTGTGATTTATTGCTGTGTATAGAATAAAAAAGATAACAGGAAACACCTACAATGGCCGAAAAAGATGTCTGTGATGTATTATTACCGAGTCCTGCGTTTTACATACAAATTCACGATTCGAATCGAAAGCAAAACAACACACATTTACGTTTCTGACAGGCATGGTTGATTTTATTCGTTAATAAAACAAGTTTGGAAGCTTGGTTGTTTTGTACCTTTTATTCTGATTCAATTCCCGCAGGTGTGCATTATAATGTTGAGTATTTTACAGCTGAAGATTAATGAAAGTCTGATTACTATATTACCACATATTACTTGTATTTTAAGAGCTATCCAACAGAAACAAAAAGAAAAATTGTACTATTTATTCATGAACAATACAAAATAAGACTTGACTTGTCATATTTTCTGGTACTACTCAATAGTTTTACGTTCTCAAACATTGTACGTAATCATGAAAAGTTCCATTCAGACCCTGACCAAAAACGCTCAATTTCAAAGAAAATATGAAATCAACAGATGTATAAATCATACATTTGTTGTCACAACTGATGATCTATGTCAGTTATAAATAAGAAGACATTTCGTATGTTAATGGAAATGAAAGCTTTCAGAGTAATAAAATGGCAGTCAGAAAGAATAATAAGTGTTTCAGACAAGTCACTATTGATAAAAAACGGTACTGAGAGTAAAGACTGATGAGTGACCACTTTCCATTCTCAGTGAATGTTATATATATACATTGACTTGAGTGGCTGAAAACTATTCCATTACAAAATGTGGAATCAAATCAAGTTCAAGATCAAGAGCTGAATCAAAGACAAATGGAAAGATAAAAATTTAACTCTCTGCAATTAGTCAAAGGACAAAAAATATAACAAGAACAATTACATGTCTGGACCTGCTTCACCCTCACTCATGTTCAACTGAGAAAGTGTTTTTTTTTTCAAATGTCATGTATAGGTTTACCATTTCAAACAAGTATTCATTCACCTTATTACCAAAACATTCTTCAAAAGCAAGTTATAATTTAGATTATATTAAGTTCAACCCTATTACTGTCAAAGACAAAAAAAAAAAAAAACTAAATGTACAAAGTTGAAGAAAGCATAAAATGAAAATAGTCCATATCACTTTGAATCTTGGTGAGAAAATATCTGAAAGCAATTCAAACATTCAAGAATAGCTGCCCGTGATAAGTGCGTGCCAATTTCTGCAATGTCTCTGGACAAAAATTGAATACCGTGATGATATAATATGAAAAAAATTAAAAAAAAAACAAGTTCAATAAAAGATAAATTTGACATTTTTTAAATCAAAAGTGGCCTAAAGGGGAAGTTCACATCATCAATGTGTTCAAACAACAGTGCAAACTTTCAGAGGTATTTAGACAAAAATATGAATGTTTCAGATTACACAAATCAGGCACGTAAAACAAATGTTTATGTTTGTCTTTTGTATTTTTATTGTGGGTTTTTTCTTGTGCAATTCCTATTTACTTTCTGGCATGTAGCTATGTTTTTCGGCCATTGTAGGTGTTTCCTGTTATTCCACTGTAATGTTAAAATATTTTGAAAAAAATGATTTAAGTTCAACAATAGATAAATTCGACAGGTTTTTTTCCAAATCTGCCCAAAAGAAGAGGTAAACATCTTCAATGTGTCCAAAAAACTGTGCAAAGTTTCAAAAGTATCGGGTTAAAGATGTCTGGGTTTCAGATTACACAAATTTGGTACCCTTAAGCGTAATGTTAAAAAAAATTGATAAAAAAAAATGACTAAGTTTAACAATGGATGAATTCGACAATTTTCATCAAATCTGCTCAAAGGGGGAGGGGAATATATCTTCAATGTGTTTAGACCAATTGTGCAAAAATTTGAAAGGCATTAGGTATAAGGTGTCAGAGTTTCAGATTACACAAACTCAGTACCGTTTTGTTAAAATTTGATGAAAAAAACGACTAAGAGCAAAAACACTGTCCAAAAAGTTGCTTAGTCAGGGGTTGTTCAAACATCCCTCTAGAAATTGTGTGGCCGTCACCATAACATCATTGAAAGATGTGACGCGTCAGTATTCCAGATGAAAGCGGACATTTTCAGCTAGTTTCACGTTTACCCGGATTTTACTACTTATTTTGACATTTCCCTAGATTGACTCACAGTGTGACGGGTGCTGTTAACAGAACAGGACATGCTTATCCTTCCGGAGCACCTTATGTCACTCTCAGTTTCACTGGAATTCACACTGCGAGTGCTTTGTTTTTGAATGTTATGTTTTCTATGTCTGTGCTTTGTATCTGCTTAATGCCATTGTTTTCTGAGTTGAACGTCATTGTTTTCTGGGTCCTTATTTTGGCCATGTCATTGGACTTCGATTTAACGTAAATTACACTCCTTTGTTACTTCGGTATTCTACTGCCGTTGTTTCAATAGCAGATAAATTCGACAATTTTTATTCAAATCTCACCAAAAAGTGAGGTGCACATTTTCAATGTGTCCAAACCAACTGTGCAAAGTTTCAAAAGTATAGGGTTAAAGGTATCAAATGTTCAGATTACACAAACTTGATACCCCAAAGCGTGACGGTCGACGGAGTCGAGCGGCTCCTAGAGCCGGTGACAAAATGAACAGTAAATTTCGTTCTGCTGTACATGTGTTTCAAGGAATTACATCTCATCATTAGCATTAGAATTGAATGATATGAAAAGCCATAATCCAAAAGTAGACAAAAGGGATAGCATAAATTAGCGAGGTGAACAAATTTCTTGCATGTTGTAATGGGATCAATGTATAAGAGGGAAATAACAATATTACCAAACAGAAATGCAAAGAGCTGAAATCCAAAAGTCAAAAGACAAAGCAGGTGTAAAACGACCGATAAAATTCTTAATCCAAAAAATCATGAAATTGTACAGACATTTCAAAAGAAAGATGGATTTAACTATAACTCTATTATATGGAAACTATAACATTACTTGTGACAAAAGAGTCAGTTGATACATTTAGTTTTTGAAGGAATGTTGACTTTTCGAAGAGACGGAAACATTTGAAGGACCTTTACAATAAAAATTCTAAAATCGTGTACTTAACGATTATAAACAATGAAAGGATATGGAGTAAATGTACATGAGACAAAGTCTCTACAAATAAATGGTTTTATCATGAAATAGAACAAAGCTCATTGTTACATTGCTGAAGTCACCATGAGGCCTTCAACAATGAGCTCTTTTCATATCTCATAGCAAATTCAAGACGACCTTTAGCACCGATTAGCGGAATGCACTGCTAGATGTCAAGCAATAATATATCCATGCTATAGCACTCATGGAGGCGAGATCGTAAACAAACATAAAATTAATTGGAAAAGTGATTTAACAATTACTGCAATCCCTTCCCCCACACAAACACTAATTATTTCACGAAAGGATATGGAATAAATGAACATGAGATCATTACACATATGTTAACTCCAACTGCAATAATTTTAATGAGCTGTATGGCCATTTCGGAAATTAATTCCTCATCAGCAGCACTAGAACCCAAACAAAGGAAATCCATAATTTCAAAAAAATGTTTAAAATGCATAAAACTAAACCAAATGTCTTTTACTAGCGGACAGCATTTGCCATGTGGATAGTAGATCATGCTCACCCTTACGGAGCACGTAATTAAGCCTTAAGTTTGTATAGGGGTTCACACTGCGAGTGCTTTCGTTTTGTTGTGTATTTGTTCATTTTTGTTTACTTGTTTTGTTTTTGTCATGTTGGCTCAATGTGTTGGATATAAATTGCCGTGAATTTGGAATTTCCTCTTTTCTTTCATTTGCTTCAGTATACGGATGTATACAACGATTTCTTCTATTTTTTTTCAAATTCTTCTGTCAAAAACATCAATAATAAACATTTTTTTACCAAAATATAATAATCAGCAAATTTTCATATACCTGAATTTTAAAGCAAGACTACCTTTTTGGTAGAGAAGCTATAAAATATTACCTGCGTTGATTATTTCCCAGTATAGTATCTTCGTAATTTCCATATATGTTGTATTTTGATTCAACGGCGTCAGAATTTTTAGGGGGTAAAATCCACGATTTACCGTCGTAACGAATAGCAACGTAATGGCGCAGACGCATATCAAACTTCCAGTGGTTTAAAAATCGATTTTTAAACGTTTTAATTCATGTTTGCATCAGAATAGAGAAAACCAAACTTTATCTTCAGGGGTAAATCTAAGATTTTACTGTCGCAAATATCCGCTAAAGCGTCGCCGGAAAACTCAGTTTGCGACAGTAAAATCTTAGATTTACCACCTCAGATCCTAAAATACAGTATGGTTATCTCTTAATTGACTGGTGCAAAGACGGTCAATATGACTTTAATCCTGTTGAATCAGAACAATGACATATTTATATCTAATAGACCAGTTTTACATCCGATAACAGATAATAACTTAATGGCATGGAAGGCAATGAAAACAAATGTGGTTTGAAAGATAACATTGGGATGTTTAAAATATGGTTTTATTTCTAAAATACAATCAAAACCAAAGTTGCATGATAACCGGTAAATTTCGTTATGCTGTTCACGTGCTCCAATGAGTAACCTCTCATCAGCAACATTAAAATCAAATAATATAGAAACCATAATCCAAAAGTAGTAGATTAAGGAGTACTCATTGCAAAAATATCGAACTACTCGGCTAAATTCAGTACCAAAGACATCGACCGAGTACCATACACCGAATGAAGCCAAAGTATTTTTGAGGGATAAGAATTTTGATAAAAACATTAAATTTCTATAAAACGCACGGTAATGTTTTCATGTCAGACAATGAATACCCTTGCGGACCTCTGGTCCTCCAGCAGTGGCATCGGCCCAATTGTTTCAAAATACAATCAAAACCCAAGTTGAAGGATAAACGGTAAATTTAGTTATGCTATACACGTGTTTCAAGGTGTTTCATGCTGCTGATGAGAGTTAATCCTTGAAACACGTGTACAGAATAACAAAATCACTGTTTATTATACATCTTGAGTATTTTTGTACTCTAATTGTCATTCCTTTATTTTATCATGTCTGCATCATACGTTTATACCTGTTATACATACATCGGCAAATAAAATCCGAAGAAAGAACGAGGGAAATTCTAAAATCATAAATCCAAAATCACGGCAATTCACAGCAACACGAATTGAGAGTGTATGACAAAGACAAAACAAATAAACAAAAATGAACAAGAACGTCTCAAAACTAAAGCACTATCAGCGTGAACCCCAATAAAAACCGAGGTATCATCAGGTGCTCCGGAAGGGTAAGCATGATCTGCTCCACCCATGGCACCCGTCACACTGCCAGTGAAAAGTCGGGTTTGGTCACAGTCGGTGTTAGTCAGTCCGGTAACAAACTCTGGATCTACCCTCTTTTGTGAAACCGAAACCGATACATGTTATACATGCTTTCACTGTTAAAATAATATTTCGTTTTTATGTATTTGCATTGTCATTTTGATATTATATTTATAACTATATACCTTTTCTGTATATCATATTGCGTTTGTTTTTTCGGTCAACATTTTAATATTTCCCTTTTATTTCAATGCATATTTTACTTTTGTCAGTTTTAACGGTGCATTAGAGCTTTAGTATTGTTTCCTCTGGTCGTATTAAAAAATCAGAACTAATTCTATCGTCATTAACAAGATTTGTTTTCTTTTCAATTAGTTAAGTTGATAAGATAAAAGCATTATGTCTATAAAACCAAGACATTAACAGGCATATAATAGTTGGTGTAGTTCAAACCACTTGACTAGTACTTTATTTATTAGCAAAACAAATATAGAAGCAACAAGCCATCTGGAATACACAAAACAACCGTGATGTACCTTTTGTTGATTGGTAACTAATAAACATCGTACAAAAAATCCGTGATACATTATTATGGTTTTCAATTTTATTTGGTTCTATTTTACTCCTTGAACAACGCGTACAGCTTAACGAAATTTCATATTT
The DNA here is from genome assembly GCA_002080025.1 of Modiolus philippinarum. NCBI lineage: Eukaryota > Metazoa > Mollusca > Bivalvia > Mytilida > Modiolidae > Modiolus > Modiolus philippinarum. The sequence goes on along the minus strand of MJUU01011977.1, from coordinate 19,544 downwards.
TTATGCAACTTCGGTATTTGTGTATTTTGAAATCATTTAACCGATGACACTGCTGGTGGACCAAAGGTCTCCGAGGATATTCACAAGTCCAATAGACAGACTTGTCTGACATGTAAAATTTACCCTGCGCTTTATAGAAATTTACTGTTTTTATAAAAATTCTAACCCCCTAGAAACGCTGAGGCCTCGTTTTGTGTATTGCACTCGATGGATGTCCTTGGTACTGGATTTGGCCTCCTATTTCGTTACCTTTGTTAATGAGTACACCTTTTTTACTACTTTTGGATTATGGTTTTCCTTTTTGTTTTGGTTCTTATGCTGATCCTTGAAACATTTGTACAGCATAACGAAATTTACTGGGGTTTTTTATGCAACTTCGGTAATTTTGTAATTTAAAAACTTGAAATTATTGAATGACGGTAAATAAATTGGATATGTTTACTAATCATTATATTTTCACGATAACCATCTCAAAGATAATCAAAGACTGAAGGTCTTGAGAGTCGCTAAATTTGAACATAGAACCAAAGGGTACCTGGTAATCAGATATTTATTAATTTCCTTTATCATATTTTTGTAATTTCCCCCCTCCTTTAAATTGGTAGTGATCAAAGGCAAACCAAAGAGTAACTCTGTGAAGTTCTGTAAAATCTCGTGGGAATTATGATTTTATTGTCCAATTTAATTGCAAGTTTTGTAAAAAACGATTTCAGATTTTCAATGCCAAAACTTTACACCCTTAAGATAAAGCTAAACATACAACGATACAAAATACATATAAAAAAACATATATCTGGATGGTCAAATTTCATACATTTTTATTCCCGCGCTTTCGAAGAAAGTTCGGGGATATTGTTATACCCTCCGTCTGTCCGTCCGTCACACTTTTCTTGTGACTCAAACTCCTCCTACATTTTTGAATTTAGGTATTTAATTTTGTTGTAGAATTGTTGCATATAGTCTGTAGATGCGCAATAAGCTTTCGGATTTTTGATATCGCTCTTGGTGCAAACAAGAGGTCCCAAGATGTCAATTTTTACACATATACCATGTGACACAAACTCCTCCTACACTTAAGAATTTAATTTTGTTCTAGAATTGTTGCATATAGTCTGAGATGCGCAATAAGCTTTCGGATTCTTTTTTATCTTTATCTTGATGCATACAGGAGGCCCCAAGATGTTGATTTTGACAAAGACAGTATGATGTGGATTTTGACACATTTTGCATGTGCAAAACTCCTCCTACATTTTTGGATTTAGGAATAATATCTTTATGCAGAATTGTTGCATATGAAAATGTTAAAGTCTCATATTTTTTTAAATTGGAGTATATAATTAAGTATTTTAGCAATTGTTTGATAGATTTTGAATAATTAGAATTCTAAAATGCGATTGCAAGTTTGGTAAATTTCCTTAAAGTCTCAAAGAACCCTTATTTTTGGAATTCTACCTAGCAACAATACTAAAATAATTTGTTAAGTTTAGGACAAAGATTTTAACTAAATCGAATTCAAAAATATTTAATTCTGATTTTGGTAAATTTCCTGAAAGTCTCAAAGATCACTTTTTTGGAATTCTACCTAGCAACCATACTTATATAGCTTCTTTAATTTAGGACAAACACTTTCGTCAATTGGATTTCAAAAATGTTTGATTCCAATTTTGGAAAATTTCCTGCAAGTCTCAAAGACCACTTATTTATTGGAATTCTACCTAGCAACCGTATTTATATAGCTTCTTTAATTTAGGACAAACACTTTCGTCAATTGGATTTCAAAATAATTTGATTCAAATTATGGTACATTTCCTGCAAGTCTCAAAGACCACTTATTTTTGGAATTCTTCCTAGCAACCATACTTAAATAGCTTCTTTAATTTAGGACAAACACTTTCATCAATTGGATTTTAAAAATATTTGATTCCAATTATGGTAAATGTTATCTGCAAGTCTCAAAGACCACTTATTTTTGGAATTCTACCTAGCAACCATCATTAAATAGCTTCTTTAATTAAGGACGAACAATTTCGTCAATTGGATTTCAAAAATATATGATTCAAATTATTGTAAATTTCCTGCAAGCCTCAAAGACCACTTATTTTTGGAATTCTACCTAGCAACCATACTTCAATAGCTTCTTTAATTTAGGACAAACACTTTCGTCAATTGGATTTAGAAATATATGATTCCAATTATGGTAAATGTTATCTGCAAGTCTCAAAGACCACTTATTTTTGGAATTCTACCTAGCAACCGTATTTATATAGCTTTTTTAATTTAGGACAAACACTTTCGTCAATTGTATTTCAAAAATAACTGATTCCAATTATGGTACATTTCCTGCAAGTCTCAAAGACCACTTATTTTTGGAATTCTACCTCGCAACCATACTTCAATAGCTTCTTTAATTTAGGACAAACACTTTCGTCAATTGGATTTCAAAAATACTTGATTCAAGTTTTTGTATAATTCCTGAAAGTCTCAAAGACCACTTATTTTTTTGGAATTCTACCGAGCATCCATACTTAAATAGCTTCTATATGGATTTCAAAAATGTTTGATTCCAATTTTGGAAAATTTCCTGCAAGTCTCAAAGACCACTTATTTATTGGAATTCTACCTAGCAACCGTATTTATATAGCTTCTATAATTTAGGACAAACACTTTCGTCAATTGGATTTCAAAAATATTTGATTCCAATTATGGTAAATTTTATCTGCAAGTCCCAAAGACCACTTATTTTTGGAATTCTACCTAGCAACCAATACTTAAATAGCTTCTTAAATTAAGGACAAACACTTTCGTCAATCGGATTTCAAAAATATATGATTCAAATTATGGTTAATTTCCTGAAAGTTTCAAAGACCACTTATTTTTTGGAATTCTGCCTAACAACCATATATCTATTCATTCTTTTTGTAAAAATAACGACTATGAATAATTTGTTTCAAAAATATTGAGAAAAATTATGCCCAATGGATAAAACAACTGTTTTCTATGTCAAACGGGGATAGCTGTCGTTCCGACAACCTCTAGTTTTAATTATAGTTTTTTTTTTTTGCAGATCTGGATAACCAACAAAATAAAGTTTGATCTTACAATCGGCGAAGTTTCCAATTAATTTTGTATCTTGTCCCCAGTTCAATTGTCAATATCTTGTGTTTATGTGGACGGAAAAATAATGCTTACAAGGTACTGGAAGGCAATCATTCGCAGTTGTTAATTCAAACAAGTTTTTTTCAAATAATTATTATTGGTATATTTGATAAACAGTGCACTATAATGACCTAATCTAAACTGTTTATAGTAAAAATTTGTCACTGTCAGGTTTTAAAATTAAAACATTTAAAAGATGCCCTGTACATAAATAGTTGTTAATACTATCACAAATATAAGCGAAAAATTCAAAAATCACTAGTACTATAAGAAAACTCTTAACTTATAACGTTTGTATTTCATCAAAAATCTCTCTGTGTATATTAAAAAATGTAAAACGCCTCACAATCCGTCATTATGAACTTTAACGTGTTAAAACTGAAGATATCTCAGTGTAAGTATGCAATATTTTGAGTAAAGTGTATACCAAGGTCAGAGAAACCCCCAGGATTTTCTCAAAACAAACCTATCCGACAACATTTAGATATAGATCTAATTGCGAAATAGAAAGAAAGTTAGGATAATGAGTCGCTTAGCTTTACTGGGCGACTAAAAAATCTCAAAAGCAGATTTATATGATTATCCAAATTAAAATTAACACCAACAAGTAGTACATTTATTGCTGCTTATGTGTGTGATGTGATAATACCCAATCTGGCGTTATCCAAAGGATGCAAATTCACAGTACAAATCGAAAGCAAAATTGCACACATTCACGTGCTCACAGCCATGATAATTTTGTTCGTTAATAAAACAAGATTAGAAGCTTGGTTGTTTTGCACCTTTCCATTCCCGCAGGTTGAGTATTTTACTGGCTGAAGATTAATGAAAGTTTGATAAATATATCACCACATATTACTTGTATTTTAAGCAAATTATCTGAAAAACTATCCAACGGAGACAAAAAGAACAAATGTACTATTTATTAATGAACATTAATTGCCATAATTTTTTCTACTACCTACAATTCATTTTCTCTCATTGTCAACTCAATAGTGTTGCGTTATGAAACATTGTAATCATTGAAGTTTGCATTCAGACACTGACGGAGAAAGCCGAATGTCAAAGAAAATATGAAATCAACAGATATCTAAATCACAGACTTGTTGTCATAATGGATGATCTATTTCAGTTATAAATTAGAAGAATGTAGCAATGTTAATGGAAATGAAAGCCTTTAAGTTAATAATTGGTATTCAGAGAGAATAATTAGTGTTTCAGACAAGTCAGTACTGATACAAACACGCTATTGAGAGAAAAAAGGAAAGATTATAAGTGATTAAGGTGAGTGGCCACACATTGGAACCTCAGTGAATGTGAGACATAGAAAAGTCTTTTTATGCCAATTCTTATATCTACAGTGCAGTAGTATTCGCTTCATGGTGATGTCTTACCAAAAGTTAAGACTCACAAGATAGGGATGTTTCCCTGAACAAAACATCAAAAATCTAACGGTGAAAGTTTTCAAAATTTTTTCTAGAATAATATTAGAACATAATTGTTTTATACTGCAAATTTAAAGAAAATTTACTGTGTGGAAAATTTTAGGGTTACACCGGGTTTACTACCTAAAGACAGGCTTTTTTTCAGGTAGCACAACAGTCTTGTGAAGGAAATTGTGAGTGCCTGACTTTGAATGTCTGTAAGAAGGAAATGATTGAACTGACTCTTAGTGCTCATTTGAATATTATTCTTTTAAAGTATCAAACGAGTGTTTAAATTTCCATATTCGGCAAAAAGTTAGGATTTTTGAGTGATATTTTAAACCAAAATAACGTTTACAGCTTTACAGTAGTTACTTGATATTCGAGATATTGGATGTGGTTTGTTTCACTTGATCTATTCATTTATTCGCTTGCTATATGATGTGATCCTCACTGTGTTGAAGACTGTACGGTGAGCCCTAGATGCTTTGTTTTGGGTAGTTTTAACCTTGAGCTGGGATGTTGTCTTCTTGACATTTACCCCATTTTCTTTCTTTTACACATTCAAATGCAGCAAAACCAGATTTTTGATATACTGATAGAATCTGGTTTGAAAAGAAATGAAATTTAAATTTTTACTCCGAGAAGTTTATATATATATCTTTTTTTAATTTCAATCTAGGCGTTGTATAAAAATATCTTACACACGATTTGTTGCAATTTAAAGGTTCTTTTAGATAAATTAAACAGAATTGAAGTAGATGTAAAAGTTATTAACATTTCAAATATATATCACACAAAACCAAATGTTTTGAAAAATATGGAAATTTAAGCATTGATACTTAAAAGGAATACTGATGGAATAAGCATTAACAAATAAATAATTTTCCTTTCATTTAATATCTCATTTAACATTGTATCTATACTGATAACTATGTTACAGGCATACAAAGACAATAATTGACATTTCCTTCAAAAGACTGCTAATGCAAGTCCTTGAAAATAATTCGGCTTAAGCGGTTAAACTTCGTCAGGAACTTTTCCGTTGGCAATTTTGTATTAACGTCATTTCTTAAATTTAAATTTGAGGTATGCAATAGTTTGTCTGGAATTAAATAACCCACTAAATGAATTTTTATCTTTTTAATAACATTTAACATAGTTGAGTTATTCAATGAGAATCAATATCTCCTAACCTAACTTTGCGAATTTTTTTCTAAAGCTATGTTTTAAAGCCTTTTTTCTGAAAGGTGCACTATTCTAATTTTTCCAGTTTATTTAAACCAAACAAAAAATATCGAAGTTACTGTAAAACATCTGCATATGGCCATTTCGAGAACTTATTACTCTTCAGTGCAGATCAAATCTAAACATTTTGGATACCAACAATTAAAACATAGCAAAAACCTGGTGGAGAACAAATAACCAAATATGATCTAAATGGAAAGCTAAATTCAGCTAAGGACAGAGCTTTGCACGAGGGAGATGCTCCCTAATTTTCATTTAAATTTACAAAAATTTAGATATTACCATTTATAATAAAGATGACCGAATTACTGACTACTTGGCTGGTGAAAATCGAGTATCAACAGTCCACCAGCAGTGGATATTGAACCAGTGGTTACTGTAAAATTTAGTTTCTGCATATGGCCATTTCGACAACTTATGTCTCTTCATTGCAAAAAAGATCATCAACTAAAAGATGTTTAAAACCTTATAGAGAACAAATGAAAAAAATATGATCTAAGTAGAAAGCCAATCTCACCTAATGACAGGGCTTGGTTTTATACAAAATTTACAACAAAAAATTAGATATTGCAAGTTTCCAAATAAAATCACCTTCGGGTCAACACCGAAGTACTGATTACTTGGCTTGTAAATACCCTTGGGGACTAACAGTCAACCAGCAGTGGCATAGATCCAGAGGTAGCATACCACAAAATACCGAAGTTACAGTAAAATTTAGTTTCTGGATATGGCGTTTAACAAAGGATTATCTCTCTGGTTGTATAGCGTTAATCAAATTGATTTATAATCCATCCTTAAGATGGCAAAAGTGATACGTAATATATGTAATCCAGGATTAAATTCAATAGCTGTTGTATACCTTAAAGGTAGAAAAATAAAATTTATTCCTTTTTTCTAGCTACAAATGGGCTAATTCTTTTTAAACATTACACGGATTTTTACAAGAAATATAATAGGAGGGTGTCGTCTATGGCACTCACCAAAGCACCCTTGAAAGATATAGCTAGTCAGACATAAAAACGAAAACATTTTCAGCTAGATTCATGTACTGTAAACCAACTTATTTTCGCGAGCGAAATATTTTAGCGACTTTCGCGTGCGTGAAAATATCTCGAAAATAAATCGTCGCTAATAGTTTATTTCCTTATACAAAAGCACTAAGAGAAATAGAAAATCGCGAAAATTAATTTCCGCAAACTCCATCAGAAGGGACAAAATTCGAAATAAAGTAGCCGCGAAAATAATTTGGTTTACAATATTCCTTAAATTCCCGATTTCGACTTAATCATACACTGACCCACTGACGGTGTGACTGGTTGTTAACAAAGACGAGAAATTATACTATAGGGAAACGGGGCCGATAAAGGGGAGGTTTGGGTACCCATAAACCGGTTAAGCACTACCGCTGGCTTTTGCAAGTGGCGGTACCAAGTGCGCTGTCCTGAGTTCCTATTGTTGTTTCCGTTTGTCTTTGTCTGTTTTGAGTTTTCCTGTGTAGTTCCTAGCAGATTATGGAATGTTATTATAAATTTCAGCCATTGAAGATGTTTCCTGTTGTCCCTTTTATTTCAGGCTTATCCTTCCCGACCACCTCAGGTCGCCCCATCCGTATTTATTACAGTTCCTCTATGTCGGTGCTGTAGTTTTGTCTTGTATATTGTACTGTTACATTTTAGATTAGTCTTTGCTAGTGATCCTTCCCGACCACCTCAGGGCGCCCCCTCCGTATTTATAGGAGTTCCCCTATGTCGGTGCTGTAGTTTTATCTTGTATATTGTACTATTACATTTTAGATTAGTCTTTGCTAGTGATGTTTCTGGTACCAATTTGTCCTTATTGATGACTGAATACTAAAGTTTTTACAAAAGATTCTCAAAATTTTACCTTGGTACTGTTTGAGGGCTAGAGCAGTTACGCATACCATGGATTTTTAATTTGTAATGTCTTGGGGTAAGAAAATTACATTAACCAATTAGGTACCAAATATCTTTCAAAAAAATTTATGTCTCACTGTCCATATGGCGGGTTTTTAACAGAGCACGACATGCTTACCCTTCCGGAGCACCTCCTGTCACTCCGTTTAAAGGCGTTCACACTGTGAGTTCCTTGGTTTTTGAATGTTCTTTTTATTTTTGCGTTTTGTAGATGTCTAATTTCATTGTTTGTACGTTTTCTCGTGTTTACTATGTCTCTGGACTTCGTCTCGACCTTGCTATGAGGTATGATCAAAACTCATTGTTGACGGCCTCGTGGTTACTTCAAGATCAAGGACAACAATGAAAGCGTTGTTCGCTTGCTTTGTCTTATCAGTATTTGTAGAGACTTTGTCTCATGTGCATTTACTCCATATATTGCTTATTAGATTTTTGTAATAACAAATTCTTTGTTCCTTCGGTATTTTACTTCCGTCGTTCCATTAGTGTACATCCCGTTTTTTGAGCCGTAATATTCCCACATCCCTAACGTCTTCATTTCACAACTTTCTGCTTTTATTGTGCAGGCGGTTTGTACAACGATTTTGTTTCACGTCATAAGTGAAGCTGAGACTAGTCATTTTGATAGCAAACAATATATTTTCAGTGACCAAATCTACCATGGAATTTATCTAGCTTCGTAGCATAACAGAAAGCTCAGAGAGAACTTTCTTATTTAAGATATTTTGTAGTTCTTAACTAATAATTCCAAAAATTAGGTTTAAATTATGTGTCACCTACTAGTATTATATTTGTAAGCTGGCCAAGTTTTCTGTCTTTTCAGCAACATTTACGAATAATTATAAGGGAACACAAAGAATATGCTTACTCTTTGATTCCATACGAAGAGTACGTATGCTTTTAAATATTTAAGAAAGGTAAACTTAAGGTATCTCCTGATATGAGAAAATATGTATGTCACCGTTTGATTAAGAGAGATATTTTTATGTAGTTTTACGAAGTAAAGAAACGCTTTTCTTTAATTCTTCTTCGAAATAAATACTTCCCAAATGATGTTAGATGAGATTCATAAACAACATGTTTGGAAATCGATCTCACTTGCTGACTGATCAATCATGTCAATGTCTCGTGTCAGTTTCTAGAAATAGTGCAATCCAAATGATGTTAGATGAGATTCATAAACAACATGTTTGGAAATCGATCTCACTTGCTGACTGGTCAATCATGTCAATGTCTCGTGTCAGTTTCTAGAAATAGTGCAACCGGATATTGATGAAATTGACACCAGCATCATTGTCTAACGATAAGGTTTTTGCATTTTATGACTAACACTACTCAATTTATTAGTAATGTGGCATTTTTATCGAAAATATCATATTCAACACCCCTTTCAGTGAATGGCCCAATGATACACATTCCAACGATGATAGCAACAAAATGGCGGCATATTTGAGACTGGATACTACGAAGATCACTTTACTTCAAATAAATTGAGTAGAAATTAGAGAAACAATCTCTAATATTGTTTTCCGGTTTATTACGATAATTTCTCACATCTCGATATTTAAAGTTCTCGGGTAAACCTCGGACTCTCGATGTGAGAAATATACGTAATAACCTGAAAACAATGTTAGAGATTATATATCCACTGCAAAGTAAATACATATGATGTTTGATATTTGTCAATAAATTATGACGCAATGAAAATGTCGAAGAAAGATCATTGTGGCTTGAAAATCAAGTCTATTCTGCAACCGCAATATGCGCCAATTGAATGCGCGGTGTATTGGTTTATGATAAGACAATTGATCTGAACAGTACAGTACTAGTACATTGTATTGATTTGAACAAATACAAAGAACCAAGCTATTCGAGTTGGTTCGAAATCTATGGCAACGTTACCTCAAGATGAATCAATCATATTTTCAGACAATTCATGAGACAAAAGTTTCATCAATGTCAGACATACGTTCCTATTTGTGTTAATGTCACGATAGTGAAGCTGCTGATCATGTGCCATACACCAGAGAAGGAAAAGCTTCCTGTCATTACAATCAATCATTTGACAATAAATCAATTATAAAAACAAAACTCGCTACTGTTCTACCAGTTATGTTGACAAGTTACGTAATGCATCATCTGATGAAAGTATGGTGTTTGTTGGCTTGTTTGTAGGCGTGATTAGAAATTGTAAACGATAATAAAAGTATAAAAGCAAAATACAAAAGGGATGTTTTCATGGGAAAGGAAATGTATACTTTTCATGTCAAGTACACTATAGGTTAAACATAAAAAAAGTCTGAAGATACCAACATGAAATCATATTTTTGGATATTTTATAATTTAAGACTTTCTTCTTTTTTTTATTTATTGTCTTTTACTTCAATATTCATTTTCCGATCTATCCGTCCTTCTAACCGGTTATATACAGAACTGCCTGCAAACACTAGATAAACATTCAACAACAGCAATCTACATATTGCTTCAAACATTCTGTGAAAAATTGATCTACATCTCCAAACAAATAATACAATGAATAAGCTAGAAGACATTAGACGCTCTGGGAAAATATTGATTTTCTAGACCTCTCTTAAACTACTGAAGCAAATTCAACCAAATTTTACAGGAATGGTGTATTGAATGTCCTTCACAGAGATCGATTCGATCAAGAACATGGGCACTATCCGCCGACGTATAACGTAGGAACCTATGCGAAAACATCATTTTCATGCGCTCCTATGAAACCACCGAAGCAAATATAACCAAACGTTACAGGAATGATGTATTGAAGTTTCCCTACCAAAGATTGCTTATTCCTCCCGAATCTACAAAAACATTACCTCCAGCGCGGAACTTAATTTAAACATTGAACTATAAAGACGCTCTTTTCCTCATATGATCTAAAACTAATAAAGTAAGTTTTACTAAAATATACTAGAATGATGTAGGAAAGTCCTTTACAATGATATTTTGAAATTATGCAAAATTCAATGTATTTGGTACAATCTTCCAATATTTTAAACATCGTGGAGCAGATCATGCTTACCCTTTTGGAACACCTGATGATACTCCCGGTTTTCAGTAGTAGTTCACACTGTCAAAAGCTTTTGTTTTCAGTGTTGTCTTGTATATCATTTGTTATATTTTAGTTTTGTCTTCGTCGATAATGTAATCTGAAATTGTTATTCTGACCACCTGTTTATTGTGCCCACATCTCATAATTTTATTTTGCCAAGTTTTCTTACAATTGACTCGATGAGTGCCCTGTGGTTGTTTAAATGTTGTGATCGTCTTCTGTCGTCTTTTTGTCGGGCAATGGATGACAGCGATTGTAAGAACACTTCGCCAGTTAACTTTAAGTTTGTTGACGATCCCGCATCCATGGATCATTAGGATAAAAAGCATGGATGGAGCGTTGCTCGACAATTAGCAATGAATTCCGCTCAAACCGGTGCATGGCGACTTCAAGATGAAGAACAACAATAAAAGCGTTGTTCCATTGCTTATTTACCATGTATTTGTAGAGACTTTGTCTCATTTGCATTAACTCCATATCCCTTCATTGATAATTTTCAAACTTTCACATTTGTGCTGTTTGGGGGTAAGAGAAGTAACATGCACCATGGATTTTAATTGGTTTTGTCTATGGGTTAGAAAATGGAAATAATCAATCAGCCACAGAACAGATTTTTCAACATCATATTTTACTGGCTATGTGACGGGTGCCATGCGTGAAGCAGGTCATGCTTACCCTTAAGGAGCACCTGATGATTCCTCAGTTTTTATAGGGGTTCACACTACTAGTGCTTTAGTTTTGTGGCGTTCTTGTTCATTTTTGTTTATTTGTTTGACTTTGTCATACTGTCTCAATTGATTTTGGCTGTGAATTGCCGTGATTTTGAATTTATGATTTTAGAATTGCCCCCTTTTGTCGTTCTCGCTTCGGTATTCGTTTGCCGATGTATCAAAATCTCTTGCTGACTTTTGGAACACCGTTAGACCTTTATAGGTATTGGTTCCATATCAAAATTAAAATGTTTTGTATAATTTGATCCCTTGACCTGTTGAAATGACCATTTTAAAATTGACAGTAATCTTAATATTTCATTTTGTTGTTAAGAATACAGTCAAGTATTCTTGTAATTTAAAAAAAAAACGAAATAACAAAATTGCACCAAAGATGGTCACTGTGAAATCAAAACAGATGTAATATCAAATTTCTTTTTACATTTTCCAGCATATCAAACATAGAATCCCATTCCGAATTAATAGCACAACAAATGCTGAATTCAAATGTTTTTAATTTGCTCGGTGACGACCAAATCACTAAGATTCATTGTCAAAATAGCTCAAATACAAAAATAGTCATTGTTCAAAACTCAAAGTATATTTTGAATACTGACAGTTCTAGCAGCTAATTTCAGATTTAAATGTGGAGCATGAATTCAGCTAAAATATATATCACTTAAATATTTGATTCGAGTATACTAAAGTTTCAGTTTTCAAAAGAATACAAAGATAAAAGATAAATCTTGCTCTTGTACATGTATGTTGTAATCATCTCATAAAAAGACTCGAAGCATTAAACCTTAGGAGCGCATTAACTGGAACAATGTACCAAGGACAAATTAATCTATGTTAATAATTGTTAAAATTCAATCGTTTTGTCATAGAAATACCGCACACAAATATAATCTTTCTTCGTTAATATAGGATATTCCTCGAGCACATTAATGTGGTTGGTGGGAATCCGTCAATTATTGTAGAGCTTTGTTCAGAATAAAGCTGATGGGATATCATCATTTTTAATTTCGGGGAATACAACATACGTTTGGGACAATAAAAATACAGTATAAGTAATTGATGCTTACAAGATTTACATTTATTGTCGCATGAATTCATGCGGATAATTACCTAAAACATAATAGAAAACTTGTTTTAGAGATCTGTGACGTTCTTTTGTGATATTTATACCAAAATGAAAGACCAATTATTCTTATAAAATGATTTATTATAATTTTGCACAATATAGACAGCCAGTCGGCAGTAGAATACTGTCTTCTGATTAATAAACAAAGTACTTGTAATACGTTGTTATATGAACTGTTTCCACAACATACAAAACGTAAAATCAGATTAGTTAGAATACTTGTTCTAAATTACGAAATGCCAAAAAGTGCTCCAAAGAATCCCATTTCGAATTAGTAGTACAACAATGCTGAATTCAAATGTGTTTTGAAGTTGTTTGGTGACGACACAAATTACCAATACTTATTGCGACAAACATTTCAAATGTTAAAGTATAGATCGTTCTAAACTCAAAGTATATGTTGAATATTGAAAGTTCTTGATACTTTAAGTTAAATGCGGAATATGAACTCAGTTAAGAAAACATTATTCATTACTTGGACCTTTCATTCTAGGTTTGTCCGAAGAATCGCAAAAACAGATCAATATGAGACCTGCATGATTGTTGGTATCATGTTAAACCGACTCATAGCATTTCATGTATATAGATAATAGTGTTGCACACAGCTATTTATCGTTCTTTTATCTATATCCTACCCACCTAATGTTCATCGTGTACTGTGTTACAAACCTAGATTTCCTACGAGGAGGAATGACCCGGTTACCAAAAGCTATATTTTTATAGGTAGCCGAGTGGTCTAGGTCGCTAGACATAGTGCAGGCGGTGTTGCCATAGATGACAACAAAGTAGGGGTTCAAATTAAGTTGTATACCTTGCTGGATTTTCCTATGTTAACCGGTTTTAAAAGATGGTTTTCATCACCATTGGCATTCTGAATCATATATTCTACCTTTGCAGCTCACCTTACCTACACAATTTCACTTGTGAAGCATAAATTAGACAAAGACATATTGATCTGACTAAATAATCGTATCGTTTATACAGATAAACACCGTAAACCAAAATAATCTTTCTTCGCTTAATGGAATAGCCTTAAGCACATTAATGAGGTTGCTGAGAATCCGTCAATGATTGTAGAGAATTGTTGATGGGATATCATCATTTACCTTTGGGAAATACAACATACGTTTTGGACAGTAAATATATACAGTGTAAAAAATAGATGCTTACATAAATAACAGCAGAGATTTACGTTTATTGTCGCATGAAATCATCCGGAAAATTACCTAGAGCATTAAAGACAACTTATATTAGAGATCTATGTTTGACATATTCATACCACAATGAAAGACCAATTATACTTATATAATGATTTACTATACTACTACTTGTGCAAAAGACAGTCAGTCGGCGATGGCGTAATGGTCATTGAATAATAAAAAAGTACCTATAATATGATGTATAATGAATTGTTTCCAGTCTATATACAACGTAAGACAAAATTACTTTGAATGCTTGTTTTTAAACAACGAACTACCAAAAATGCTCCAAAGAATCCCATTTTGAATTATAACAATGCTGAATTCGAATGTATTGGTGACGAATCATATTATTGCGACAAAAAAGTTAAATACAAAAATAGTGATCGTTCAAATCTCTATTTATATGTTGAATATTGAAAGTTCTTGATACTTTAAGTTAAATGCGGAATATTAACTCAATAAAACATTCTTCATTACTTGGATCTTTGATTTGAGCAGACTTAGGTCTTTGTTTATCCAAAGAATCGCAAAAAAGGTACAAGCTCTTACTCTTAGAAAATAAGCTACCCGTATCTTTGTTGGTATCATGTCAAAACGTCTAGCCGCATTTCCTTTGTGGAGCACATATTAGAGAAATCTAGCAAGGACATATCAATGTGTCTTAATAATTGTACCCAGTGGGGTCACTGACTATATTAAAGGTTCTTGCTAAGCTTCGACAAACGGGGTGCCTTTTTTTCAGTTTTGTCCAGAATGGGGTATAAAATGAAGGAGTCAAAGCCATATTTTATGGGATATACTTATCAGCATATGACCTAGAAACGTATTAGAAATTCTTAATGTATTTTATTTAGTCAAGAATAACATCTGGAAAGGATGAAGTGGGTCAATAAAAAATACTGAAGAGTTTATTTGCTTATAACTGCTTGCTGTCATTACTATAATTACTTAATACACCAACTTCTAATAGTTTAAGAATTGGTCACCCACTGACACGAGATAACTCTTGACAGTACAGTTTGATCTTTGACAGCATTTTCTTTTTACTTATAATGATTGCAAGGAAGATAACAGGAAACGCCTACAATGGCCGAACATTACAATCACATGTCACAATCAACCAGGGAACTGCACAAAAAAACAATAAAATGACAAAAGACAAACATGGATAACGATAGGAACTCGGGATAGCCGGACTTGGTACCGGCACTGGCAACAACAAGCGGTAGGGTTAAACCGGTTTATGGGTACCCAAACCTCCCCTTTCTCTATCCCGTTTCCCTATAGTATAATAAGCATACAAATAAAACCCAATACAGGTAGGCCTCTAACTCTAAGACCACAATCTTGAAAAGGAAAGAATAGACAAAATGTAATTTAGAAAGATGGGTCGAGAAGTGCTCGCCGCTAAACTGCCGGCTAGCTCAAGGAGCCTAGTCTGCTGGTAAAAAACTGTCGCACTACGGAATAATAATCAAATTCAAAACTTCCCGAAGGGTTTGGTAAAGAATCATCATGGATTTCAGTAGACATCGGCAGTATCAATGAGAGGCCAGTATAATTGTAGAATCTTCAGGTCATTGGATCCCAAAGCCAATTTAACGGAATCATATTACAGCTAATTATTTTGCTATGATGGGGTGCCTTTTTGATACCTCCTTTTGTGAAAAGGGTATATAAATCAAACAGAAATTTTTTTAGAAATAACTAAATACCGAAGTTACTGTGAATTTATTTCCTGAATATGCGCATTTCGACAACGTCTCCTCGGTGCAGATATAATCTAAACGTTTGAAAGATCATAAACTTAAAGATGTTAAAAAACTGATAGAGAACAAATAACGAAAATGATCAAAATGTAAAGCCAAAATCAGCTAAGGACAGAGCTTTGCATGAGGAAGATACGCCTTAGTTTTCAACAAAATGTACAAAAATTTAGATATTACAGGTTCCAAACAGATTCGACTTTCGGGTTAGCACTGAAGTACTGACTACTGGGCTGGTGAATACCCTCGGGGACTAACAGTCCACCAGCAGAGGTATCGGCCAAGTGGTAACAAGTAACAAAATAGAAAGGGATATGGGTATCAAGATCCCGGAGGAACCTCCCTGGCATTTTTGAAAAAAAGTGCCCCCATGATAGTTCTGTAATTGTATAACATCCTATCGTTTAGACACATAAACACCTAACACCAATATAATCTTTGTGATGGGATGTTGTCTCCTTGACATTTCCTTTCTTTTTCATANGGGGTGTTACAAAAATGAATTTTGAAAGATAAATGATACTCTCTGATTACAGGGTTGGGCACTAAAACCCACACTTGTTATAAAATAAAAAAACAGTCATAATATGGTCGGATGCAGATTTAGAGCGGACCTAAATGGGGTATAAGAGGGGAGGGGATTGCCCTTTTTAGCCAGCGGGAAACTGGATCATGGTAAAAAAAATGCACAAGAAATCCATCGTGAAGCACGAAAAACTCAAGACTCTTTAAAAGTCTTTGAAAAATATTATCCCGCCCATGAATGAATGAAAACAATTTTTAGATAATGTGAAGATTTTGGCCAAAGTTTTTCTGCATTTGTCGATTTTTTTTTCGAACCTCAAATAAACAATGAAAGGATATGGAGTAAATGAACATGAGACAGAATCTCTACAAAAACAAATGGTAGATCCAAGCAAGGGAACAATGTAAATGTTTTTCTTCATTTTGAAGTCACCATGAGACCCTCAACAATGAGCTCAAACCTTGGATCCACTTTTGATGGTATTATTTGACTCTGAGTTGGAATTATTGTCATGGGACAGCTGCACATGCATACAGTACTTGTAGGGTAAAACATAACCATTTTATGGTGTATGGTGTAATGGTGTATGGTTCAATGGTGCATGGTGTATGGTTCAATTGTTCATGGTGTATGGTGTAATGGTGTATGGTGTTGCAACGTGAACCATACACCATACACCATGAACCATACACCGTACAATATGAACCATACACCATACACTCTGAACCATACACCATGCACCATAACCCATACCCTGTACTCGGTAACTCTGAACCATACACCAGATACACGATCGAGCGACACGATGTGAACTACATGGCGCCTCGGGACTGGGGCAATCGAAGTTAATATTAAATACATTTTCAAAAAGTGTTAACCTTATAAAACAATGATAAAATTAATCGTGCTTTTTGTGCGCCAGCAGGTGGCTATTTTCTACAACCATGAAATAATAATTATTAGCCAAAAGAAACGCAAAAAAACATGTCTAAAAAGCGCACATCTTTTTATTTTTAACTAAAATCGAAGATGCGAATATAAAACCGCAAAAACATATCTTTTTAATTTGTATTTTAACGTATTTTTGAATTTTCCGCCGAAATTATGTTCGCGAAGATCGCGCTGGTTCATGACAAATATTTTTCAATAAATTTTGCCATAAACTTGACAAAAGTAATATGTTTTTCAACAATTTTACAATCCCGAAAACTTGCGAGAAAATATTATGATATGACGTATTGATGTCCAAATACTCACAGTGCGAAAATGATATTTTCCCATTGGCATAATGTTTCCTAAAAAATGCAAGAAATTTACAAACACTCATATTTAGTATGATTTGGTGCAAATCTCAAATTTGGCACACATTTGTCTAAACCATGCAACGTATATGGTGTATGCTATTTTGTCAGAATACTATCTAGCTGCTGTGAAATTTCCTGAACAGATGCAACAATAAGGCTATCAATAGTATAGTACATGGTGTAAATGCCATCTACTACTCAAATTTAGTACAAATTTACTGAATATATGCAACAATATAGATAGAGATACCATGCAATATGGTGTAAATGCAATCTAGTACTCAAATTTGGTGCAAATATACTGAAAAATTGCAACAATAGGGATACTGATAGGATGCGATATGGTGTAAATGCAATCTAGTACGCTAATTTGGTACAAATTTACTGGAAATATGCAACAATAGGGATATCGATAGTATGCGATATGATGTACATGTCATCTCATACTCAAGTTTGGTACAAATTTACTGAAAATATGCAACAATAGGGATATCGATATTATACAATATGATGTAAATGTCATCTAGTACTCAAATTTGGTACAAATATACAGAAAACATGCAACAATAGGGATATCGATAGTATGCAATATGGTGTAAATGCCATCTAATACTCAAATTTGGTACAAATTTACTGAAAATATGCAACAATAAGGATATCGATAGTATGCGATATGATATAAATTCCATCTAGTACTTAAATTTGGTGCAAATATACTGAAAACATGCAACAATAGGGATATTGATAGTATGCGATATGGTGTAAATGCCATCTATTACTCAAATTTGGTACAAATTTACTGGCAATATGCAACAATATGGATATAGATAGTATGCAATATGATGTACATGTCATCTAATACTCAAATTTGGTACTAGTTTACTGAAAATATGCAACACTAGGGATATTGATATTATGCAATATGATGTAAGTGTCATCTAGTACTCAAATTTGGTACAAGTATACTGAATATGCTGAAAACATGCAACAATAGGGATATCGATAGTATGTGATATGGTGTAAATGCCATCTAATACTCAAATTTGGTACAAATTTACTGAAAATATGCAGCAATAGGGATATCTATAGTATGCGATATGATATAAATTCCATCTAGTACTCAAATTTGGTACAAATATACTGAAAACATGCAACAATAGGGATATTGATAGTATGCAATATGGTGTTAATGCCAATTAGTACTCAAATTTGGCACAAATTTACTGAAAATTTGCAACAATAGGGATATCGATTTTATGCGATATGATGTAAATTCCATCTGATACTCAAATTTGGTACAAATATACTGAAAATATGCATCAATAGGGATATTGATAGTATGCGATATGATGTACATGCCATCTAGTACTGAAATTTGGTACAAATTTACTGAAAATATGCAACAATAGGGATATTGATAGTATGCGATATGATGTAAAACAACGGCAGTAGAATACCGAAGGAACAAAGCACAAGATTACACAAATCAAAGTCCAGAGACAAGGCAAAAGCAAGAACACCAAAAGACGGAAGACCAAAGACACCACATGCCTACAAAACACTCGAACGTTACATATACAACACAAAATTAAAGCACTAACAGTGTGAACTCTCAATAAACAAGAGTGACATCAGGTGCCCCGGAAGGGTAAGCATGTCCTGCTCTGTGCACAGCACCTGTCACACTGTCAGTGGGTCAATTCAGGGTAAAGTCGAAACCGGTAATGTCAAATCAGGGAAGACGCAAATCTAGCTGAAAATGTCAGTTTTTATTTGTGACACTGACATTTCATATCTATCTATGATGTCGTGGTGACGGCCATAGAATTTCTGAAGGGACGAAAGTAACAAAGGCTGAACATATCCCTGACTCAGCAGTTTTTGTGACAGTGCTTTTGCTCTTTCCACAAAGTCACTGTATGTACTGTACTGTAAATGTCATCTAGTACTCAACTTTCGTACAAATTTACTGAAAACTTGCAACAATAGGGATATAGATAGTATGTGATATGGTGTAAATGCCATCTAATACTCGAATTTGGTACAAATTTACT
>MJUU01011976.1:0-30723 GCA_002080025.1 Modiolus philippinarum | reverse complement strand
AGCAAAAAAGATATAGGTTCTACCGAGATTTGAACTCGGATCGCTGGAGTCAAAGTCCAGAGTGCTAACCATTACACCATAGAACCGTATGACTAAATATATTTTATTTTCATTTATATGCCTAACATATATTGCACACAGATACAAGCTAACAGTACAGTTACATTTTAAGGGATAAATTTCGTTTTTTCAGATATAATGCGAAAGACAGGGTAACAAACTTAGTAAATATTCTTCTGTACAGTGGTATAATCTTATTATGTATTTGGGGAATATAAACCAATGAGATTTCCCATTGGTCTTTAGTGTGAATCTGAATGTAGGGTACACAAAAGACTGAACTGGTCCCAACAGATACTGAACTGGTCCCAAAGAATAGTGAACTGGTCCCCGAAAAGTTGTAATAACTGTGCTTTTAAATATGTTCCTTTGCGTGGGGAGTAATTTTAACTTGAGTTGAAAACAGACCTACCGCTTAAATTTTGATAGCACCCCAATTCATATAGTGCCCTGAAAAAATATCGATCCATTTATATCGTAAATTTCAAAAATGAACCGACTGCATAGTAAGAATGTATATTAAGAATTATAGTATAACTACTTGACTGTCATGAATATCAATAAGAATGTCATGAGAGCCGAACAACGCGGAAGGATTAAACGAGTTGCGGAACTCTTTCCGCAACGAGCAAGTTCCAAAACGAGTTAAATCCTCTGCGATGATCGACGCGAGTTACATTTTTATTGATATTCATGACGGGCGATTAGCTATGCTTTTTATTATAATAGATTTCTTCTGCAAAAACGAGATTTTAGTTGTGAATTATTTTCTTCATCTAAATGCGCCAATTGTTAACTTTACAACGACATTAACGAGATATTATGACGTCACTTCCTCTAATGACTAGAAATCCTTTATTTTTAATGGTAACAATATCAAGTTTATTTGACTGATAAATTCGATCATTCAACGCATTTATTATAAAGATAGCTGTTGTTTATCAAGTATTTGCTTTTAATATTTCTTCATGTTATACAACTGCGACATAAAATAAGTTCAAAACATTAATTTCTGAATCGATACATTAATGTTTCTCCATTAAAAATCGAGAATACAGATACAAATTTTTAGTAGTAGCGAAAAACAAAACACATTTTGTTTCTAAGAACCATACTGAGTCAACCAAACATTCATTGAGGACGACGGGGGTCAAGTACAGGATAAGCAAAAAATAGTTCCATGATCAATGAAGCGGAATAAAGTTGGATATTTTGGTCAATACTTGAATAAGAAAAAAAGAGTAAGTCAGTTACAAATGATATTTTCTAAATTGTGAAACTATGAACGAGATAATACCTTGCTGACGAACTGACAGGTTGACAAGTCGACGGATGACATTATCAATATGTTAGAAGTTTTGTTAGACTGTATTGTTTTCAATTTCGAGAACGAGTTATTCATTGTAGCACTGACAAAAGTGTTAGTAAATAAGTTTCATCCAATCGGGGAATACATTTTATGAAATTGAGTAATTATGAAATTAAAAGATAACCAAACTGTATTTTAAGATCCGAGGGAGAAACACTGCAGATTTTTCTAATGCCTATTGGATGGACAGAAAACGATTGTTTGCGTCAGTACAATCTTAGATTAACCCCTTAAGATCATAAAAGACATTAAGTGTTGCTTTTTTGTTTTTTGTTTTTTTTGTTTTTGTTTTTGGTTTGTTTTGGTTTTTTTTGGTTTTGTTTTTTTTTTTTTTTTTTTTTGGTTTTTTTTGTTTGTTTTGTTTTGTTTTGCTTGTTTCGTTTTGATTTGTTTTGTTTTTTTATTATCAAAGAATTCACTTTTATTGTAAGATAACTTTCTTTTACATGATTTGATTTTTTTCCTTTGACCCATACTTTACCTGAAATGTCTGTGTAAAACCAAAACTAAATACCTACACGTGTAGATAGATAACAAAATAATTAATAAAAAATAACTTAATAAATTAATCTTTTTTCCTACGTTCTATCTATGAGTTTTGTCAGAAAGTTCGTGAGACTAAAATTAAATAACAGTGCTTATGTTTATTCTAAGGCAAATTGAACAAGTTATAACTGTGTTCACAGAGCAAAACACAAAAGTCTCCCGAACGAAAACATGTTTGTAAAAAATATCGGTTTCTGGCTTGATTTCCATCTCCCAAAATCCATTACAACTAATTTAACACCTCATGTAAAGAAAATTGGGACAGGGGTTCCCCTTATTAAATATGTAATACGTTATTATAATACAAAAACACGTTTTTCTCAAAATTATAGGTTGTTGACTTAGTTTCCATGGCAACTAAATGTTTTCATTATCCATTACGACCAATAGGAAAAATGAAAGAATATGGAGTGAATGTACATGTGACAAAAACGCACACGAAACATTTGTACATTGAGAACTCCAGTTTATCAAGGACAGGGATTTTAATAGTATACATTGTTTCAAAACAAAATATGCATGGGTTCCTTTATTATCTTAGTAGTACATATATCTGTAACAAAAATACAAACATGTTTTAGATTCGGGCTTAGTTTTGATGGCAACCAAATGCTCCATTATCCATTACAACAAATTTTATACCTCGTTTCAAAAAAAAGGTAGGGGTTCCCCCTTATTACCTTAGCAACGCATAGCTTTGATGAAAATACAAAAAACATGGCTACATGGCTTTCTCAAAATTTTAGGTTTCTGGCTTGGTTTCCATGGCAACCAAAGAAATGCTTCATTGTTCATTACTATCTCTTTACTCTCCTTACGACTTCTTTCTTAAACAAATTTGGGTAGGCGATTACCCTTATAATCTGGGTAATACATACTGCTGCAATCAAAACATAACAAACAGCAGTATATATACTTTTCTCAAAATTCCTTCTTTTACCAGAAAATCCATTCATAATAATAGGGGTTATTATAAGGTAATAAACAGGTTGTCAAATCATGTAAAAGAAAGTTATCATGTAAAAGAAAAATCATGTAAAAGAAAGATACCTTATTTGTAAGGTCAAAGTTTGTTTACTTTTGACACAATTTGGATTAATACGGAATTGTTCCGCTGATGTTCTCAGTGTTTGCTGTATTTGGTTTGATCTTTTGTCATTTTATTGTTTTTCTTGTGCGGTTCCCTGGTGGATTGTGGCATGTGATTGTGGTTTTCGGCCATTGTAGGTGTTTCCTGTTATCTTTCTTATATTAATGTAAAAAAAAATAAGTTTCTGCATTTGTAATGCTCTTTTATCCATTACACCCAATTTCAGACTCCCTTCCAAAAAAAAAAATGGCAATGGTTCCCCCATTAACATTTGTACATAAACTACTTTTTCTCAAAATTCCATTTTTTCTGTTTGGTTTCCTTGGCAACAGAGGTTATTTTGAAATGTTCAGTACTCTGGAATCTCTTCTCACATGACACACACATTTCCTATGAAGTTTCATCGAGCTAGTATTAAAAGTTTCAGAGATACAGTGAGAAATATGGAAAAAGCATACAAAATGTCATTTTCAATATGGTTAACATTGGAGACCTCATCCGTTTTTGAGCTCCAAAATGTACTATAATGAAACAGCTTTTGATTTTTTTTATTTCCTGTTTAACTAAATATATGAGGGCAACATCCTACAAAGTTTGAAAGTTCTAAGATCTAACGGTCTCCGAGATCTGGTTCGGACAAGTTTATGGGGACGAGAATAAAGAAAAAAAATCGGAATTATAACTAGGGTTTCTGTGTTTGGATAGCACAAAAGTCTCCTCACACCTCTCATGGACACAGAAGATCTTTTTTTAGTTTGGCACAATCTCCTGAAAGTATGACTACGCAATGTAACTAATGGCCGTTATAAACACATTTTTCCAAATATTTATGACACAAACAAATTTTGTCATATAATATGTTGAGATCATTTTGTCAATTTTTTTGCCGTGTTTTTTTTTACTTCATTATTTTGATTGAGAGTTTTGCATCTAGTGAGAAATATTTTCAGCTATATCAGAACGAGAACAATTTAGTCAATTTAAAATATCATTAGTAAAATTATAATGATGTAAAGGATGAAGGCACACCTGAGGCAACAAGATCATAGTGCTACTGGAAAATGGGAGAATGGTAAGCCTTCCTCAAGACTTAAGTGAGTCCCATATTGTACGAAAAATGTAGAAGGCGTCTGGTTTTGCTCCACATAGTTTGTTTAAAATCGTTCGAAGCCAGGCAATTGTCTACAACACTGGGAAATAGGTAGGGTAGGAAATTAGTCTTGTATGCTCGATTGAGCCTGCTCTAGGGAGACTTTTATGTCTCCGAATACCTTATCAACCATGTAAAGTACTATTCAGGAACATTTTTAGGTGACCCATGACGTGCCTGGTAAAATAAAGTTTGAAGTTTGAAACGTACATTATCGGCGATTGTGGAGTCAAAGGACACATTTTTCTTCTAGCATCCGTAAAAATATTGAACTGGACATGCCTGCTGTGGAAGTTACAGCTTCTTCTTTCCGATTGTCACTTTGCAATGTTTTCTTTTACACCACATTGTTTTTAAAAAGATTGAACCATGTTGCTGTTATACAAGAGCGCCATTTCCTCGTTATTAACCCGAATAATCCTTTATATTCAACTCATTACGATCGCTTCATTACTCGAAGAAGAAAATCGGATACAGAGAGAAAATGAATTATTCGAGTTATTCTATATAATTTTATTTTATTTTTTTTGTCCAACAATGTTTTTTTTCTGTTTACATAAACACTGTTTGTAAACAGAATTACGTCAAAATTAAGAGATCTTAGCAATACATTTGTGTTTGAACCAGTCGACAAAGCCTCCAACAACGTTTCTATTATTTGAAAGAAATATTATATTGATGTCCAACAAAAAGAACTGACAAAGTTAACACTTTCGAACGTACTTATCTTGACAAAAAACATTAACCAAACAGCACTACAGCGATACAAATATGTTCCAAGTTCCACCTAAAGATAACACCTTTCCTATTATGTACGGGGTTCCTAAGCTTCACAAAAATCCCTACAAACATCGTTTATTTCGGCATTGAGTAACTGATCTACCACTTATTTATCCATCCATTTAACCAGTGCATTCACCTGTATTAAAGAGTTAATTATCAATTACTGTGAAAAAAATTATCAAAACTGTGGTGTAAACTACTTTTGTAATGTAAAAAAATCCACTGAAGTTTTAGATAAGCTAAAATCAATAAAAAGAACAATTTCGTCTATTGACAGATGATTTTTCTACATTTTGTACAACCCTTACACTTTAGTTGATTAAATCTGAATTGGGACAACTTATTAAATATCTTTCAAATTTTCTGGTCTACAGTTCATTTGTTGTAATAAAAAGTACGGATTCTTCTTTAACATCACTTACAAAAATCATTGTTCCAGGACTTGCGATGACATGATTAAGCCACTGAATCTTTTGCTAGACAACACTTTTGTTCGTTTTGGAAACATCGTTTATCAACAGGTCATTGGAATTCCAATAGGTACAAACTGTGCACTTCTAATTACAGATCTTTTCCTGTTCTGTTACGAATGTGCCTTTATGAAAAACTACAGGATGGAACCATACAAAAAATGATCAACTTGTTTCAATTTCTAAAAATGATAGCAGCTATATCGACTATATACTTACCATTGACAATACCCAGTTTTTAGACTTTGTCGACCTCATTTACCCACAAGAACTTAAACTTAATAAAGCAAATAATGATTCTAAATACTGCCTTTTCTCGATCTTACTATCATTGTTGACTTTGGAAAAATTAAAACTAAAATTTATGATAAAAGGGATGATTTCGATTTCACTATTACTAATTTCTCTTTTCGTGATGGCGACGTTTCTTGAGCTGGTGCGATTCACACGCGTCTGTTCTACTTTTGACGACTTTAATGAACGTAACCTTACTATTACATCCAAACTTTTACATCAAGGTAACAGATTTCATAGATTTATAAACATATTTAGGAGGATTTAGAAGATATGAGTATTTTATATCTAAATATAATGCGACTCGCAAACAGCTTATTCCTAAGGGCAATTATCACCCTTGTTTTTATGGAAATGTTGTCAAAAATGTCACGACCTGATAAAAAATTCAGAAAGCCTGGGACGTAACTTACATTTTGTACGTAATAGGGGATATTGATCGGATATTCTTAATGATTCCCTAAAATTGTCTGTCGGATCCAATGACCTGAAGATTTTACATTTATACTGGTCTCTCACTGTTGCTGCCAATGTCTACTGAACTCCATGACGACTCTTTACCAAATCTTTCGGGAAATTTTGAAGTTGATTATAATTCCATAGTACGACTCTGTCTTAGCAGCACAACGAAATTTGCCGCAACTTAAATCGCTGTAACTATTTTGTTTTAAATAAGATCACAATATATATATATATATATATATATATATATGTGTGTGTGTGTGTGTGTGTGTGTGTTTGTGTGTGTGTGTGTGTGTGTGTGTGTGTGTGTCTTCATTTTTTTTTTGTCCCGTACTCAAGTGGTGTCCTGTTTCTTAGTGTTTCCGATGTTGCCTTTGTCCATGGATTGTTCGTTCTTTTGGCTGACGGTTCGGTTTTCACTTACTATACTAAATAAACAAACAAACCAATTTTTCGACTCAAATTTTCTGTTAAAATAATATAGAAGGGTTTTGGAAAACTTTTTCATCCTTTGTTGTAAAATTATGGTAATGCATTGCCTGCAGCGGAAAAATGAGCTTTCCATTGGTGAATGCCATGCCATGTTTTAACATTTACCGAAAAAGATATTTGGAGAAATGTTGCAGCAAATTTCATTTTGGCTAACTAAGGCTCCTTATGCTAGCCGGCAGTTTAGCAGTGAATACTCCTTGACCCATCTTTCTAAATTACGTTTTGTCTTATTCTTTCCTTTTCAAGATCGTGGTTATGGAGATAGTGGTCTACCTGTATTGGGTTTTATTTGTATGCGTGTTATACTATAGGGAAACGGGATAGAGAAAGGGGAGGTTTGGATACCTATAAACCTATTTTAACCCTACCGCTATCTGTTGAAAGTGCTGGTACCAAATCCGATTTCCTATCGTTGTCATGCTGGTCTTTTGACATTCTATTTTGTTCACCGTGCAGTTCCCTGGTGAATTCTGGCATGTGATTGTAATGTTCGGCCATTGTATGTGTTTCCTGTCATCTTTTCTTCATTAATGCTTCGTGTGAAGTTTCGTTCAATTTGTAGCACTTTTGAATTTCCTGCCCTTTTTCTGTTTCCATGGCAACGGCGGCCATTTTGAAAACTTCAAGAACGAAGAGTACCCTGTGGGATAGGTATTCATCATCTTGTGAAGATTCATAAAGATTGGACCAATATTTTTCGGGAAAACATCCGGAGATGTTCCACGGCGAAGAAAAGGGAGAATAATAATAATAAAAATAACAAGTATTAATTGTGTTTGGATGCAAACACAAAAAGTCTCCCAAACGAACTCCCATATCAGAATTCAAAGGCTTTATAGATGAGATCCAAAGATTCAAAGGAACCTTCCTGTCAAATTTATTCAAATCTGAGCACTTTGGATTTTCCCGCCTTTTTCTATTTCCATGGCAACGGGAACCAATCTGAAGTCTTGAAGACCAGAAGCCAATTCTACAAATGTAAGGCAACCTTCCTGTAAAATTTCATCAAATTCTGAGCACTTTGATTTTCCCGCCTTTTTTACCATTTCTATGGCACCGGTTGCTATTTTGAGGTCTTGGAGACCAGAAGTCAATTTTACACATTTTAAGCAACCTTCTTGTAAAATTTCATCCAATTCTGAGCACTTTGATTTTCCCGCCTTTTTTACCATTTCTATGGCACCGGTCGCTATTTTGAGGTCTTGGAGACCAGAAGTCAATTTAACATATGTTAAGCATCCTTCCTGTAAAATTTTATCCAATTCTGAGCACTTTGATTTCCCGGCTTTTTTACCATTTCTATGGCACCGGTGGAAATTTGAAGTCTTGGACACCAGAAGTCAATTCTACACATTTTGAGCAACCTTCCTGTAAAATTTCATCCAATTCTGAGCACTTTGATTTTCCCGCCTTTTTTACCATTTCCATGGCCCCGGTCGCAAATTTGAAGTCTTGGACACCAGAAGTCAATTCTACACATGTTGGGCAACCTTCCCGTAAAATTTCATCCAATTCTGAGCACTTTGATTTTCCCATCTTTTTTGGCCGCTTTGATGGGAACGGCGGCCATCTTGAAAATTCCAAGACTTGAGTGCACATCTTAGGATGAGGTTCCATAATCCTGTGAAGTTTCATCAAGATTGGATCACTGGTGTCCGAGAAATTTGGCGGACAAAGTCGCGGCGGAAAACGGAAGAAGAATAATAAAAACTAGCATTTGGATGCAAACACAAGAAGTTTCCCAAACGAACTCCCATATCAGAATTCAAAGGCTTCAGATGAGATCCACAGATTTTAAATAACCTTCCTGTCAAATTTCATTCAATTCAGAGCACTTTAGATTTTCCAGCCTTTTTACCAGTACCATGGCAACAGTCGCCATTTTGAAGTCTTGGAGACTGGAACCCAAATGTACCCATGTTATGGAACCTTCCTGCAAAATTTCATCCAAATCTGAGCACTTTGATTTTCCCGCCATTTTACCATTTCCATGGCACCAGTCGCCTTTTTTGAAGTCTTGGAGACCAGAAACCTATTCTCCACATGTTAGACAACCTTCCTATAAAATTTCATCCAATTCTGGGCACTTTGATTTTCCCGCCTTTTTTCGCTGTTTTCATGGGAACCAGTGCCATTTTGAAACTTCTAAGACTGGAAAGCACATTTTGGTTTTGGAATGACACTCTATCATCATGTGAAATTTGGTCAAGATTGGACCACTGGTGTCCGAGAAATTTATAATTTACTTTATACATATAGTTGAAATCAAAACATAACACACAGCAGAAAACATGTTTTTCTCAAAATTATAGCTTTTTGGCTTGGTTTCCATGGCAACCAAATGCTCCATTATCCATAACAATGAATTTCATACCTTGTTTCAAAAAAAAATTGGGCAGGGGTTCCCCTTATAACCTAAATAATACAGATAGCTGTAATGAAAATATAATTATCAATAATAAATGCGTTTTCTCAAAATTTCAATTTTTTGTATGGTTTCCATGGCAACGGTTCTAATTTTGAAATTTTTAATCCTGTGGGACCCTTTCTCACATGACAAACATCTTTCCTATGAAGTTTCATGGAGTTACAGTTACTAGTTTTCAAGATACAGTGAAAAGATGGTGAAAAAAATTCTAAATTTCATTTTCCCATAGTGTTAACATGGAGGACCCCACCCCTATTTGAGCTTCCCAAATGTACGCTTAATGGACCCCAATCTAAATTTTTTTTTAGATTATGCACAACTAGATAAATGGGGCTAACATGATGCAAAGTTTTAAAACTCTAGGTTAAAAGGTCTCTGAGATCTACTCCGGACAAGTTCATCCGGACGAGAAGAAAGACAGAAGAATAATAACTAGATTTGCAATTGCAAGCAATAGCTGATGTCGCCCCTGGCAGCCAATTCGATGATTCCATCTTATTCGCAGCGTAAAAATCTGCATAGCCTTTTTGCTTGGTTTCCATGGCAACCAGATGCTCCATTATCCATAACAATGAATTTCATACCTTGTTTCAAAAAAAAATTGGGCAGGGGTTCCCCTTATAACCTAAATAATACATATAGCTGGAATGAAAATATAATTATCAATAATAAATGCGTTTTCTCAAAATTTCAATTTTTTGTATGGTTTCCATGGCAACGGTTTTAATTTTGAAATTTCTAATCCTGTGGGACCCTTTCTCACATGACAAACATCTTTCCTATGAAGTTTCATTGAGTTACAGTTACTAGTTTTCAAGATACAGTGAAAAGATGGTGAAAAAAATTCTAAATTTCATTTTCCCATAGGGTTAACATGGAGGACCCCACCCCTATTTGAGCTTCCCAAATGTACGCTTAATGGACCCCAATCTAAATTTTTGTTAGATTATGCACAACTAGATAAATGGGGCTAACATGATACAAAGTTTCAAAACTCTAGGTTAAAAGGTCTCTGAGATCTACTCCGGACAAGTTCATCCGGACGAGAAGATAGAAAGAAGAATAATAACTAGATTTGCAATTGCAAGCAATAGCTGATGTCGTCCCTGGCAGCCAATTCGATGATTCCATCTTATTCGCAGCGTAAAAATCTGCATAGAAATCAATTTTTGTTGAAATCGGACAAAGTTGAAATTTTGACGCATTTTTGGCGGCCATCTTGAAAATGGCGGCCATTTGAAATTTTTTTTTTTTTTGCATAAATTCCTTCGTCTCATTTTATTGAACATCTTTGCAAAATATGAAGATATTCTGCAAAGCAGTTCCAGAGATATTGATTCCTCGGTTTTTTAACGTAAAATGGCGGCCCTCTTGGAAATGGAGGCCATTTTGAAAATGTTTTCACCGTGTTGCACAACTTCATATGGTGATCCAACTGTGTGCCAAGTATCAAGTGGTTCGGTTCATGCAACTCTGAGAAACGCTCTGGACAAAATTTATTGGAAGTAAAATAATAATAAAAATAATAATAATAATAATAACAAGTAACAACTGTGTTCGCAAAGCGAAACACAAAACTCGCCAAAACCTCCCATTGATCGCCATCCTAACAATTATTTATTCCAAAAATATGTTCTAAACTTCATACACAACCTTCCTGTCAAATTTCATGAGATTTGGAGCACTTTTGATTTTCCCGCCTTTTTTCAGTTTCCATGGCAACGGCCGCCATTTTGAAATTTTTTTACCTCAAAATATGTTCTACCCTTCATACACAACCTTTCTGTAAAAATTCATGCAATTTGGAGCACTTCGAATTGTCCCGCTTTTATTAGTTTCCATGGCAACGGCGGCCATTTTGAAAATTCCAAGACTGGAATGCACATCTTGGGATGGGGTTCTATCTTCCTGTGAAGTTTGATTAAGATTGGACCAATGGTCTTTGAGAACGAGGTGGGACAAGTTCATGGCATAAGAAAAAGAGGAATAATAATAATAATAATAATAAGAAGAAGAAGAAGAAACAGAGCAAAAACAATAAGTCGCCAAACTTCGTTTGGGCGACTTAATAAGAAGAAGAAACAATAATAACAAAGAAACGGAACAATAACAATATGTCTCCCAGACTTCGTCTGGGGCGACATAATAATAAGAAACGCAACAAAAACAATAAGTCTCCCAAACTTCGTTTGGGAGACTAATAATAATAATAACTAGTATTAATTGTGTTTGGATGCAAACACAAGAAGTCTCCCAAACGAACTCCCATATCAGAAGTCAAAGGCTTTAGATGAGAATCACTGATCTTAGACAATCTTCCTGTCAAATATCATTTAATTCTGAGGATTCTTAATTTTCCCGCCTTTTATTACGTTTCCATGGCAACGGTTGCCATTTTGACGTCTTGGAGACAAGAAGCCAATTCTACACATGTTCGGCAACCTTCCTGTAAAATCTTATCCTATTCTGAGCACTTTGATTTCTCCGCCTTTTTTTACCATTTCCACGGCACCTGTCGCTTTTTTCAAGTCTTGAAGACCAGAAGTCAATTCTACACACGTTAAGCAACCTTCCTGTAAAATTTTATCAAATTCTGGGAACTTTGATTTCTCCGCCTTTTTTTACCATTTCCATGGCACCGGTTGCCATTTTGAAGTCTTGGAGACAAGAAGTCAATTCTACACACGTTAGCCAACCTTCCTGTAAAATTTCATCCAATTCTGAGCACTTTGATTTTCCCGCCTTTTTTACCATTCCATGGCACCGTTCAAGATTTTGAAGTCTTGGAGACCAGAAGTCAATTCTACACATGTTAGGCAACCTTCCTGTAAAATTTCATTCAGTTCTGAGCACTTTAATTTTCCCGCCTTTTTTACCATTTCCACGGCACCGGTCGCCATTTTGAAGTCTTGGAGACAAGAAGTCAGTTCTACGCATGTTAGGCAACCTTTCTGTAAAATTTCATCCAATTCTGAGCACTTTGATTTTCCCGCCTTTTTTAGCCGCTTTCATGGGAACGGCGGCCAATTTGAAAGACTTGAGTGCACATCTTGGGATGGGGTTCCATAATCCTGTGAAGTTTCATCAAGATTGGATCACTGGTGTCCGAGAAATTTGGCGGACAAAGTCGCGGCGGAAAACGGAAGAAGAATAATAAAAATAAGAAACACAGCAAAAACAATAAGTCTCCACAAACTTCGTTTGGGAGACTTAATAACAAGTAATAACTGTGTTCGCAAGCGAAACACAAAAGTCTCCCAAACGAACTCCCATATCAGATACCAAGGCATTACGAGACTCCCTTTTGAAAAAAAATTGGGTAGGGGTTAACCCTCATAACCTATGTAAAAAAAAA
Organism: Modiolus philippinarum; assembly: GCA_002080025.1. Lineage (NCBI taxonomy): Eukaryota > Metazoa > Mollusca > Bivalvia > Mytilida > Modiolidae > Modiolus > Modiolus philippinarum. Next base: position 18,224 of record MJUU01011976.1, on the reverse strand, counting down.
ATCTGGTTTTGCTTTTATGACAACCAAATGCTCTTTTGTCCATTACATGAAATTTCAGACCCTTTCCAAAAAATATTTGGGCAGGGGTTCCCCTTATAACCAATTTAATACAAATTTCTCCAAATTCCTTTTTTTTGTCAGAAAACTCAATTTTTCAACAAAAAATACGTTTCTGGTTTTGATTCCATGGCAAAAAAGTGTTTTTTTTTTCCATTACACCCAATTTCACATCCTTTCCAAAAAAAAATTTGGGCAGGGGGTTCCCCTTATAAGCTACTAATACATATTTCTCAAAATTCCCTTTTTTGTCAGAAAACTCAATTTTTCAACAAAAAAAAAACGTTTCTGGTTTTGTTTCCATGGCAAAAAAGTGCTCTTTTGTCCATTACACCCAATCTCAGACCCTTTCCAAAAAAAAAAAATTTGGGCAGGGGTTCCCCTTATAACCGATTTAATACATATTTCTCAAAATTCCCTTTTTGGTCAGAAAAAACTCAATTTTTCAACAAAAAATATGTTTCTGATTTTTTTCCATGGCAACAAAGTGCTCGTTTGTCCATTACATCTAATTTCAGACCCTTTCCAAAAAAAATTTGGACAGGGGTTCCCCTAATAATCTATGTAATACATATTTATCAAAATTCCTTCTTTTTTATCAGAAAACCTGATTTTCGCAAAAAATATGCATTTGATTTTGTTTCCATGGAAACCAAATGCTTTTTTGGTCTATTACACCCAATTTCAGACCCTTTCCCAAAACAAATTTGGGCAGGGGTTCCCCTTACAATCTAAGTAATACATATTGCTGTAATTAAAATACTAATTTCAGACCCTTTCCGAAAAATTGGTGCAGGGGTTCCCCTAATAAGCTATGTAATACATATTTCTCAAAATTCCTTCTTTTTTTTATCAGACAACCTGATTTTCCCAAAAAATATGCATTTGGTTTTGTTTCCATGGCAACCAAATGCTCTTTTGGTCTATTACACCCAATTTCAGACCCTTTCCCAAAAAATTAGGGCAGGGGATCCCCTTACAATCTAAGTAATACATATTGCTGTAATTAAAATACTATTATCAAAAGAAACTATTATTTTCCCAAATTTCGATTTTTTGGTATGGTTTCCATGGCCACAGTAGTTATTTGGAAATTTCTAACGCCGTGGAACCCTTTCTTACATGATCCTCATCTTTCCCAAGAAGTTTCATGGAGGTAGTGTTTATAGTTTTTGAGAAACAATGAAGTATATGATGAAAAGTATTCAAAATTTCATTTTCCCATAGGATTAATATAGGACGACCCCACCCCTATTTGACACCCCCAAAAGTACCCTTAATGGACCCCCTTTGAAAAAAATTTTTCTCACTGCATATCTAGATACATAAGGCTAGTATGCTACCAAGTTTGAAAGCTGTATGTCTTATGGTCTCTGATATTTTCAATGGACAAGTTCATTGCGACGAGAATAAAGAAAGATGGAATAATAATAATGATAATAATAATAACAAGTAATAACTGTGTTCGCAAGCGAAACACAAAAGTCTCCCAAACGAACTCCCATATCGGATACCAAGGCATTACGAGACTCCCTTTTGAAAAAAAAATGGGGCAGGGGTTCCCCTCATAACCTATGTAAGACATATATCTCATAATTCCTTTTTTTAATCAGAAAACCTGATTTTTCAAACAAACAAAAATATAATGATAATAATAACTTCTGGTTTTGTTTTTATGACAACCAAATGCTCTTTTATCAATTACACCCAATTTCAGACCCTTTCCAAAAAAATTTGGGCAGGGGTTCCCCTTATAACCTATGTTATACATATTTCTCAAAATTCCCTTTTTTATCGCAAAACCTAATTTTTCAACAAATAAAAATATGCTTCTGGTTTTGTTTCCATGGCAACCAAGTGCCCTTTTGTTGATTGCAACCAATTTCAGACCCTTTCCAAAAAGAAATTAGGCAGGGGTTCCCCTTATAAGCTATGTAATATATATTTCTCAAAAATCCTTGTTTTTTATTAGAAAACCTAATTTTCCCCCCAAAAATATGCTTTTGTTTTGGTTTCATGACAACCAAATACTCTTTTGTTCATTACATCCAATTTCAGATCTCTTTCCAAAGAAAATTTGGGCAGGGGTTCCCCTTGTAACCTATTTAATATATATTTCTCAAAATTCCTTTTTTAACAGAAAACTCAATTTTTCAACAAAAAATATTCTTCTGGTTTTGTTTCCATGGCAACCAAGTGCTCTTATGTCCATTGCAAACAATTTCAGACCCTTTCCAAAAAAAAAAAATTGGGCAGGGGTTCCCCTTATAATATAAGTAATACGTATTTCTCAAAATTCCTTGTTTTTTATCAGAAAACCTAATTTTCCAAAAAATGTGCTTTTGGTTTTGTTTCCATGGCAACCAAATACTCTTTTGTTCATTACATCCAATTTCAGATCTCTTTCCAAAGAAAATTTGGGCAGGGGTTCCCCTTATAACCTATTAATACATACTTCTCAAAATTCCTTTTTTTATCAGAAAACTCAATTTTTCAACAAAAAATATTCTTCTGGTTTTGTTTCCCTGGCAACCAAGTGCTCTTTTGTCCATTTCAAACAATTCAGGCCCTTTCCAAAAACAATTTGGTCAGGGGTTCCCCTAATAATCTAAGTAATACGTATTTCTCAAAATTCCTTGGTTTTTATCAGAAAACCTAATTTAAAAAAAAATATGCTTTTGGTTTGGTTTCCATGGCAAGCAAATACTCTTTCTTTCATAAATCCAATTTCAGATCTCTTTCCAAAGAAAATTTGGGCAGGTGTTCCCCTTATAATCTAAGTAATATATATTGCTGTAATTGAAATACTATAATCAACAGAAACAACTATTTTCCTAAAATTTCCATTTTTTGGTATGTTTCCATGGCAACGGTAGTTATTTTGAAATTTCCAATGCTGTGTAACATTTTCTTACATGACCCCCACCTTTCTGATGAAGTTTCATAGAGCCAGTGTTAATAGTTTTTGAGAAACAGTGAAAAAATGGTGGAAAACTTTCAAAATTTTAATTTCCCATTGGGTTACTATAGGACGACCCCACCCCTTTTTGATACCCAAAAAGTACCCTTAATGGACCCCCTTTTGAAAAATTTTTGATGCTTGCACATCTTGATACATGGGTTCAATAGTATGCCAAGTTTGAAACTTCTAGGTCTAATGGTTTATGAGATCTGCTTCTGACAAGTTCATTGCGACGAGAAGAAAGAAAGATGGAAGAATATTAATAACTAGATTTGCAATTGCAAGCAATAGCTGATGTCGCCCCAGACTTCCAAGTCGATGCTTCCATTTTGTTCGTAGCATCAAAATCTACCTAGAAATCAATTTTCGTTGAAAACGCACAATGGTAAAATTTTGGCGTATTGTGGCGGCCATCTTGAATATGGCGGACATTTTGCAAAATTTTTTCGCACGAATTCCTTCTTCTCATCTTACTCAATATTAATACAAAATATGAACAAATTCTGCCATTCAGTTCCTGATTTATTAAATCCTCAATATTTTGACGTAAAATGGCGGCCATCTTGAAAATGGCAGACATTTTGAAATTTTTGTTAGTGCATGCACATCTTCTCATTGTGGTTCAACTTTGTGCCAAGTATGAATGAATTCTGTCCAGGCATCTTTGAGAACGAAGCCGGACAAAAATCATTGGCAGAAAATAAAAGATAAAAGCAATAACAATACTAGATTTGCAATTGCAAGCAATAACTGATGTCGCCCCTGGCAGCCAATTCGATGATTCCATGTTGTTCACATCGTCAAAATCTATCTAGAAATCAATTTTCATTGAAATCCGAAAATGTTGAAATTTTGACGTATTTTGGCAGCCATCTTGGAAATGGCGGCCATTTTGAAAATTTTTTCCGGTGCATGCACATCTCCTCAAGGTGATCCAACTTTGTACCAAATATGATTGAAATCTGTCCATGCATCATTGAGAAAATATCAATTTTAGTTGAAATTGGACCGAATTCGAATTTTTCGTATATTCCTGCGGCCATCTTGGAAACGGCGGCAAATTTGAGGAGAATTTTTCTTGATTGCACAACTTCAGATAGTGTTCCAACTTTGTACTAAGTATGATTATATTCTGTCCAGGCATCTTTGAGAAATCTCCCGGACAAAAAGAGGTGGAAGAAAGAATAATAATAAAAATTTATAACTGTATCAGGATGCTGATACAAAAGTCTCCCAAACGAACTCTGGATACTTCTGTATCCAGAAATCAGGATACAAATCACTTCCACACAACCTATGCAACCTGTCTGTGGGATTTATTCAGTTCTGACCACTTTGAATTTTGAGGCTTTTCCGTGGCAACGGTCGCCTTTTTGAAGTCTTTGACACCAAAGACCAATTTCCCACACCTAAGGAAACCTTTCTGTAAAGTTCCAATCTATTCTGAATATTTTCTTTTTTCCCGCCTTTTTAAGCTTTTTAATGACAACGGGTGCCAATCTAAAGTCTTGGAGACTAGAAACCAATTCCTCATGTCCTAGGCAACCTTGCTGTAAAGATTCATCCAATTCTGAGAACTTTCATTTTCCCGCCTTTTTTGCAATTTCCATGGCAACGGGTGCCAATCTGAAGTCTTGGAGACCAGAGACCAATTTCCCATGTCCTAAGCAATTTTCCTGTAAAGTTTCATCCAATTCTGAGCACTTTCATTTTCCCGCCTTTTTTGCCATTTTCATGGGAACCGGTGCCATTTTGAAAATTCCAAGACCTGTTTGCATCTTTCGGGATAAGGATCCATCTTCATGTGAAGTTTGGTGAAGATCCATCTATTAGTTTCCGAGAAAATGGAAAATGGTCGGACAAAAATTTCGAGGCGGAAGAAGAAGAACAAGAATAATAAAAATAAGAATTGAGTAAAAACAATAAGTCTCCCCAAACTTCGTTTGGGAGACTTAATAATAATAATAAAGAAACGGACAAAAAACAATATGTCGTCCCGACTACGTCTGGGGCGACATAATAACAAGTTATAACTGTGTTCGCAAGCGAAACACAAAAGTCTCCCAAACGAACTCCCATATCGGATTTCTGGGCATTATAAAACCCCTTTTTAAAAAAACCTGAGCAAGGGTTCCCATTATAATTTACTGCATACATATAGTTGAAATCAAAACATATCGCACAACAGAAAACACATTTTTCTCAAAATAATAGCGCTTTGGCTCGGTTTCCATGGCAACAAAATGCTCCATTATCCATTACAATAAATTTCATACTTTTTCCAAAATTCAAAAAAGGGGTTTCCCTTATAACCTACATAATACATATAGCTGTAATGAAAATACAATTGTCAATAATAAATGCTTTTTCTCAAAATTGCAATTTTTTGTATGGTTTCCATGGTAACAGTACTAATTTTGAAAATTATAGCATTTTGGCTTTGTTTCCATGGTAACCAAATGCTCCATTATCCATAACAATGAATTTCATACCTTGATTCAAAAAAAATTTGAGCAGGGGCTCTCCTTATAACCTAAATATTACATTTTAGCTGTAATGAAAATACAATTATCAATAATAAATACGTTTTCTCAAAATTTCATTTTTTTGTATTGTTTCCATGGCAACGGTAGTAATTTTGAAATTTCTAATTCTATGGGACCCTTTCTTACATGACAAACATCTTTCTAATGAATTTTCATGAAGTTACAATCACTATTTTTCAAGATACAGTGAAAAAATGGTGAAAAAAATTCAAAATTTCATTTTCCCATAGGGTTAACATGGAGGACCCCACCCCTATTTGAAGCCCCAAAAAGTACCCTAAATGAACCCCTATATGAAATTTTTTAGATGTTGCACAACTAGATATATGAGGCTAACATCCTCCAAAGTTTGAAAGCTTTTGGTCAAATGGTCTCTGAGATCTGTTTCGGACAAGTTCACGCTAACGAGAATAAAGAAAGAAGAATAATAATAAGAAACGCAACAAAAACAATAAGTCTCCCAACTTCGTTTGGGAGTCTTAATAATAATAAAAATAAGAAACATAGCAAAAACAATAAGTCTCCTCAAACTTCGTTTGGGAGACTTAATAAGAAAGGCAGCAAAAACAATAAGTCTCCCCAAACTTCGTTTGGGAGACTTAATAATAAAAATAAGAAACGGTAATTAAACAATAAGTCTCCCCTAACTTCGTTTAGGAGACCTAATAAGAAACGCAACAAAAATAACAAGTCTTCCAACTTCGTTTTTGAGACTTAAAAAACGTACATTTCAAATAGATTTCAAAATTACAGGAAATTTTAATGTCTGTGTGCTATTACGTTACTATTGGTTCCTATGGTAAAATTTACCACCTGAAAATTGGATGCGATCCACTCAAAAACTAAGGAAGTTCTTTTATTCGTGGACATTAATTTTCTTGGTTTTCATAAATTTTGCTATTTCGTGGGAACTTAAATTCGTGGTTTCAAATTCCATACATTAAAACTCTATAGACACTTAATTTCGTGGTTTAAGCGAACCACGAAATTAACGAAAAATTGGAACCCTACGAGCAATAGTGCTTTCACAGTAAGCGCTACAAACCAAATGCATTGTAAAATCCTCTTAAGTTATTTTTCAGGCCATAACAAAAAAATTGAAAAATATCTTAGATTTCATCCCCACCTTCCAAATATATTTCCAGACTTTATCTTATTTTGATTTGATTTGATTTTTTTGTCTTTTTCATGAAAATTTACATCATTTGAAACCATTATACAGAAAAACAACCTTTAGTTTGGTGGTGAGTTGAATGCGATCCATGACTTTTTATTAAATGACATTAATCAGCAGAAAATCAACGAAAAATTTAGGAAAAGGACAATAAGGTGTAATAGGTGAATCAGACAATTTAAGGAAGTCAACCTAGGGTAAGAAACATAACTCTTTAAAAACACTTCTGTGTTCGCTGAAATCATTTTCATAAATATATTCTAAGCTTGTAAGTAACAAAGATGATTTTATTTCCTTTTTACATCAATGCTTAAAACGCATCGACAAAACAAACTATTTCAAACACCTTACTGATTTGAAGAGTTATCTCCTTTAAATACTGCCTTAAAAACTGCATAGTGGTGCATTTAAAATTCATAGAAGATCATATTGATATATATATTTCAAGATTTGAGGTGATAAACCGTAGATCTGACCTTTGAAAATTGATACCACTCAGATAAATTTACAAATCTCTTTAGATTATATACATCCACCTCGAGCAAAGCTCTGTCCTTAGTCGATTTTGGCTTTAAATTTAGATCATATAACTAAATATCGAAGTCACTGAGAATTTACTTTCTGCATATGCGCATTTCGACAACTTATGTCTCATCAGTCCATATTGAGTATTTGCTCTCTATCAGCGTTTTAACATCTTTGAGTTTATGGTCTTCATAACGTTAAGATTTTTTTTCTGCACTGAAGAGACATAAGTTGTCGAAATGAGATATGCTTAATTGAGAAACTTAATTCACAGTTACTTCAGTATTTACATGCTGTAGTTATTATGTCTCCCCCTCTTATTGTTTTTGTCTTTTCCGTCTGTCGTCAGTCCGTCCGTCCGTCCGTTTCATCGGATTTTAACCAAACTTCACAGGATTTTTGACCATCATGTCTTGTTGTGCATATCGTCTCACCGGATTGATCGGTTATTTTTTGCTGGAGTTATGCCCCTTTTTGACTTAATTTTGCCAAATTTGGTTTATGGACGCAAATTCTCCTACATCTTTGATCTGATTTCAACCAAACTTCGCAGGATTATTGACCATCATGCCTACTTGTGCATATCGTCTAGCCGGATTGATCGGCTAATTTTTGCTGGAATTATGCCCCTTTTTGACTTAGAATTTTTCGAAATTTACTTTGTGGACGCCAATTCTCCTAAATCTTTGATCCGATTGAAACCAAACTTCACAGAATTGTTGACCATAATGCCTAGTTGTGCATATTGTCTCGCCATATTGATCGGCTTATTTGTGCTGGAGTTATGGCCCTTTTTGACTTAGAATCTTGCAAAATTTAGTTTGTGGACGCCAATTCTCCTACATCTTTGATCCGATTTCAACCAAACTTCACAGGATGATTAACCATCATGCCTAGTTGTGCATATCGTCTAGCCGGATTTATCAGCTAATTTTTGTGGGAGTTATGCCCCTTTTTGACTTAGAATTTTGCGAAATTAGGTATGTGGATGCCAATTCTCCTACATCTTTGATTCGATTTCAACCAAACTTCACAGGATTGTTGACAATCATGCGAAGTTTTGCATATTGTCACAGCAGATTGATGGCCCATTTTTTAAGGGAAGAGTTATGCCCCTTTTTGACTTAGAATTTGCTGAATTATAAAGTTTGTGAATCTAATTCTCCCACATCTTTTAAAGGATTTCAACTTAACTTCACAGGATTGTTGACCATCATGCTTTAGTTGTGCATATTGTCAAGCTGGAATGAATGGCCACCTGGTGGCAACAATAACTTACTTGTGTTTTATCAATGAAAGAACATTATGGATTTCCTTTGCTTGGGTTCTAGTGCTGCTGATGAGGAATTAAGTTCCGAAATGGCCATACAGCTCATTAAAATTATTGCAGTTGAAGTTAACATATGTGTTATGGTCTCATGTTCATTTACTCCATACCCTTTCGTAAAATATTCAATACAGGAGTTAGTCTTTTATTGCAGTGTGGAGTTGGTAAAACATTTCCCCGTGGTAGAGATGTATACTCTTTATTTTTCTTAGATATGGTGTACTTGTACATGAGATAATATCTCATGTGTACACTTTGTTCAATTACTATTATCTAAATTTATGTAAATTATAAAACCTTAGGATGAACTCCCTCCATCGTAGTTTTGTCCTTAGCTATATTTGATATTACTTATTATTCGGATTTTGTTTGGTTTTATGCATTTTAAACATTTTTTGAAATTATGGATTTCCTTTGTTTGGGTTCTAGTGCTGCTGATGAGGAATTAAGTTCCGAAATGGCCATACAGCTCATTAAAATTATTGCAGTTGGAGTTAACATATGTGTTATGGTCTCATGTTCATTTACTCCATATCCTTTCTTAAAATATTACGTACTTGGGGGGGAGGAGGGGGAGTCATTAGTTTTTGTATCAAAAACACACTTCTAGTTCTAGTTATTTTCAACGCAATTCATCGGTGTACAATGATGTATTCATTGGTTGCGATCAAAAATCGTGAATGCCAATGCAGTTATGTTTGGAACGCCAATTTTTATTGGATATTGAAATTTTGAGGGGTAAAATCCATGGGATACCATTGGAACCAAATAGCAACATAATAGCACAGACGCAAACCAAACTTATGGTAATTTTCAAATCAATTTAAAGAGCATTCTTTTTTGATTTGCAGTAGAATAAAGATAACCCCATTGAAAATTGTAATCTTTGGTGTTAAATCTAAGATCTATCTTATCTGATGAAGAATGTCACACCTGCAATCAAATCTGTTTGCAATGCCAAGAAAAACTAAATTGTGAAGGTTTGAACAGCATCTGTCAATAAGTGAAGGAGTCTTAGAAAAGTTACGGTCATCAGATGTTATGTCAACAAACAATCCAAGAAGTTTTTAAATGCAAACTGTGGTTTGATACCATGGTTAGTTTTGGGAGAAGTGGAGGGAAAAAAATCAAACACATTTTACAGACAAAACCTTTAAATTTACAATTGATGATCATAACCATGAGTATGTAGAAATGCCACGCAGTGAAGCTACAGGAAAAATCATCAGCATTGATGATAATGATTATGAAACTAATCCTCGTATGTATTCAACTGAAAAAAAGAACAGATTGCCCTGTGGCTAGTCTACAAAACTATTTAGCAAAATATTGCTCTACATCTTAATAAGTCTTTCAAAAGCCACGCGTTAAAATTTTGAAAGCTGATAAATTTGGTTAACAGCATGGCAAAGTGGTGATAAAATTCTGAACAATATGACGAAAAACATGTCAAATGATGTCATCAACTGCAAACTATGCACAAACCATTTTGAAAGAGCCACTACTGTATTGTTATATGCAGGAATTCCAAACATGGAGATAATGAAAATGTCAGTTGAAACTAGTCTGGAATCCTACAATGCTGACATCTTAAGCAAATAAGAAAAAAATATCCTACATCATGCATGGAAATGAATCATCAGTAAATTATTGTTTAGCTGTCAAACGTCAAAACATCCTCAGTGTAAAATAGTCAGCCACATGCACAGATATCTTTCAACCCACCACCTCCCTCACATCATGTGTCCAATAAAAATGGCATCCATTATTTTAAATAACCTAGAAGCCTTAAAAATTTGAAGCCAACCATACAACCTTCCAGGCATCCAACTACTTTACCAATCAGTGAATCTGTGCCATGTTGGAACTTTTTCCTAGCACTCTCACCCATATCTTACCTACCCTGATCTTATGCATTATTTTGTTTTCTGTCTCCATTATGTTCTGGTTTTTAAACAGACCCGTCTTTTTTTTCTTTTGTATTCCGATTCATTTGTTGTCATTTGTTTTTAGTTTTCATCCTGAACCGAGATCGCTGTGTTTGATATTTGCATTATGTTATGTTCTTCAAATAGAACCATTCCCAAATAATTCAGTTTCTTAATTATTTTTTCTGTGTTCTCAGTTTAAATTATCCGCATTGTTGTGTTCATTTCCCCTTAGTTCATAACAATTTTCTTGTTTGTCTTACCCTTCCCTAACGTGAATAACTAGCCATTACGCTTATCCTTAATACTAACAATTACCAATTACCCTATTCCCTAATTTGATCCTTTCGCTAAACAATTACCTAAATCCTTAGCACTAACAAAACCTTAAATCTTGGTATTGAAATGGCATTTTTAAACGTGGGTTTACATAACTTGTCATTAATAAACGGTATTCTGATATAAGGTTAAACAGAGATAATATTGAACATTATTCTGGTGAAAGATTAAATTAATATAATATTGAACGGTATTCTGGTGTTAGACAAACAAAGATAATATTTAACGGTATGCTTATGTAAGATTAAACCTAGACAAAATGTACGATAACAGAGATAATATTGAACGGTATTCTAGTGTGAGATTAAACAGAGAGTATATTGAACAGTATTCTAGTGTAATATTAAAGAGAGATAATATTGAATGGTATTCTGGTGAATAATGAAGAGAGATAATATTGAATAGTATTCTGGTGTAATATTAAAGAGAGATAATATTGAATGTTATTCTGGTGTAATATAAAATAGAGATAATATTGAATGGTATTCTGGTGTAATATTAAAGAGAGATAATATTGAATGGTACTCTGGTGTAATATTAAAGAGAGATAATATTGAATGGTATTCTGGTGTAATATTAAAGAGAGATAATATTGAATGGTATTCTGGTGTAATATTAGACAGAGATAATATTGAATGGTATTCTGTTGTAATATTAGACATAGATAATATTAAAATGTATTCTGGTGCAAGAATAACAGAGATAAAATTGAACAGTATTCTGTTGGAAGTTTGTTTCAGAGATTATATTCAAAATTCATCTGGGGTTTGGTTTACCAAAGCCAGGATCGTACTTTTCTTTTATCTGGCTTGTCTTACTGCAATCCATTTTTATGTAGCATTTTTTTTTTTAAATTAAACGATATTTTAATTGTGAACAATTCTTAAATATTCTTCGACAACAAATGTCTCTTTGAAATAAGCATCAAATATTTAAAAGACAAAAAAAACTAGAGGCTTAGACAATGAACCTGTATCGCTCACCTGACAAAATGCTGAAGCAGGGTTTTCGATGTTCTGCATGGTGGCCATGTTTTTTATGTGAATTTCCCATAGGGCCAAAATAAACTATGTTCTGTGCTGGCGGCCATGTTTTTTATTGGATCCAAACGAAATGAGCAATCTTTGTTAAGGACCTTCAATTCATCATTCCTGTAAAGTTTGGTTGAATTTGCTTCAGCGGTTTCAGAGCAGAAGAAGAAAATGTGAATTTTCCCATTGGGTCCAATGTTAAACCTAAGTTCTGCGGTGGGGGGCATGTTTTGTATCGGATTGAAACGAAATGAGCAATCTTTGTAAAGAACCTTCCATACATCATTCCTGTAAAGATTGGTTGAATTTGCTTCAGTGGTTTCAGAGGAGAAGATAAAAATGTGAATTTCCCATAGGGCCAATTTTAAACTATCTTCCGTGCTTGCGGCCATTTTTTTATCTGATCAGTACGAAATGAACAATCTTTGTTAAGGACCTGAAGTACATCATTCCTGTAAAGTTTGACTGAATTTGTTTCAGCGGTTTCAGAGGAGAAGAAGGAAATGTGAATTTTCCCTTTGGGTCCAATGTTAAACCTAAGTTCCGCGCTGGCGGCCATGTTTTTTATCGGATCGAAACGAAATGAGCAATCTTTGTAAAGGACCTTCCATACATCATTCCTGTAAAGTTTGGTTGAATTTGCTTCAGTGGTTTCAGAGGAGAAGATGACAATGTGAATTTCCCATAGGGCCAATGTTAAACTATGTTCCGTGCTGGCGGCCATGTTTTTTATCGGATCAGAATGAAATGAGCAATCTTTGTTAAGGACCTGAAGTACATCATCCCTGTAAAGTTTGGTTGCATTTGCTTCAGAGGTTTCAGAGCATAAGAAGAAAATGTGAATTTTCCCATAGAGTCCAATGTTAAACCTAAGTTCCGCGCTGGCGGCCATGTTTTTTATTGGATCGGAACGAAATGAGCAATCTTTGTAAAGGACCTTCCATACACCATTTCTGTAAAGTTTGGTAGAATTTGCTTCAGTGGTTTCAGAGGAGAAGATGAATATGTGAAAAGTTTAACGGACGGACGGACGACGGACGGACGGACGGACGGACGACGGACGCCAAGTGATGGCAATAGCTCACACTGACCCTTCGGGTCAGGCGAGCTAAAAAAACATGAAAACATACACATAATCTGATGGAAAACAAGTAATTAACAAAACACTAAATGTTATGTACTTATTTGTTATTTAAAAGTATGTTACAACAATAGTGCATGACACTTAATATGTGTGGTTATAAAAGGTGTTCATGGATTTCATTATCATACTGAGTATTCGATACAAAAATATGCAATAAGAAAAGTTTTGCAATTAACGGTCTATTAAATCACAACACAGTGTATGTGCAGGTTCCTTTTGTTTTAACATTACATTTGGCAGTCCATTATTGGCATACGTTGTTGAACATTGTTAACATCAGTTTTGAGAGTTCGTTGTCTGGATGTGGTGTAGAAAAGTGTTGACATCAGTTTTGAGAATATGTTGTCGGCATGTGTTTTGGAACAAAAAATGTCTGATAGAGAATTAGATACAATTTTCTACTTAAATCCAAATAATACGCCCGTATAGGTCTTTGCGTCATTACTACACAGTAACATATTGTCTAACACTATCTGGGAAACACTTATACAGTTTGAACTGAAAATAAAAAAAAAAAATAGTGAATACTCTATCACAGTTTTAAAAAAGTTTTGGTATATCTTAACGTGTTGTATAAAAGTATTACCAGTACTTCAGTTTAATAAATGCGCTACACTAATTAAGTTGTTATGTAAGTAAAATGTGACCCTTCCTATCATTCGATATATTTTCCATTTGTTTTTTTTTTATTTTCATATCAATTCATCCCTTTAAAATTGTTACTTATATTACCGTATATATGTAAAAAGCTGAGCATATTTAGACATACCATTGCCATTTATTCGTGTCTGATTACTTTACTTCTGTAGTAATGCAAATTTTTTTTGATTGCAAACCACCCTCTGTATAGCTAAATATATGTGTCTGTTTGTGATTACTGATGTGTTAGGTCTAATGTCTAAAATAAATCTTATTTGATTCTGAGATTTATTCTCTCTACTTATTGGAAACCTGATACAACCTTTAACCGAAATAAAGAAATACTTTTAAATTTAAGTCCCTCCAGAGAAGCAATTTATATCTTTTCATAAGATAAATTGAATTTTACTTTCTATTCATGGCTGTTTTGACAAAACATTTTATTATTCAAATTAATACTGAATATACTGAATATTCGTAGAATAATTTTAAAAGTTGCGGTACATGAAGTATCAAGTGTTTACTTTTGGTCCGTATAGCAAGAGATATAAAGATGTTTCAATATTTAAATGGAATGGTCTTCCTGATATGATATCTTTCACAAATATTGTATGCTTCTTTCCATATTCTATAGTATCTTTGGCAAGTTGTCTATATGCATTGGTCTTTGATACTTGATCCATTTTCGAATTTTATAATATGTTCTGCTACTCGTAAATTGTTGATTATGACAATGCAGAGTTAAAACAATGCCATAGTATTGTTTTTTGTCATGTTTGATTGTTGTCATCACATTTGTCAGTTGATGGTTGTTGTTTTAAGGCTGTGTAATTTTTCTGTCGTTACCAAGGCTCTCTGATTTCTCTGATTTTGGTTTGATCTGCACTAAAGAGACAAAAGTTGTCGAAATGAGCATCTGCAGTAAGTAAATTGACAATAACTTCTGTATTTTGTTATTTAACTGATAAATTAAAATAGTGAATACGTGTTACCTCATCTATTTGTCCGGTAAATGACGGATATTTGCTGGCAGCACCTAGGATTATTCCAGTTTGACGTAACTGAATATCACCTAAATTCAAATTGAAAACAATTATGAATTTACACATCGATAAAAAAATCATTGTACACTCAGCCATTTTCCAATTTTTGCAGTCAATAATTTGCTGCAATAAAGAGGATTTACATCATTAACTTTTTGGTTGGTTTATTGTCATAAAAATGATACATCGCTTAACATTAATTGTGACTAAATCATTTCATAGATAGATTTATAAGAATTTTCACTTAGTATCTATTGATCACTTCCAATGCCACATGTTAAACGACTGAAAAAAAAACAGAGAACAAAAAAAAAACAAACAAACAAACAAACAAAAAACAAAACAAACGAACAAACAAAAAATTAAAAGGTAATAAAAAAAAACAAACAAACAATATCCCCTCTCAACAAAACAAAATACTACACTTACAAAAACTGAAAACAAGACTCTTGCTGTAATTGCATTTGCATTTTACGGAAGATTAATTTCAGCCAACAAAACGGAAAAACAGTAAATGGTATTATGTTTTAAAAAGCTACATCCCAAAACAATGTAGCATATCTTACATAACCATCTTCTGCATAACATTTCACCTCGAGTGTGTTCGACATCGCATTGAAAATAAATATACTAGTACATCTCTTCACTGATTCTAATTGTGATAAAGAATATTTACATGGATTTTTTTGATAGGGTTTTTGCATCTTAACTAAACACATTCTGAATTTCTAAATTCAGTCTTGCATGGACACGGGTTTTGTGTTCTAGTATATGATGAAATCATTATGCTGAACTCCTCACGGGAAGGGATCTTGGTAGAAGCTGTATACTGAGGGTACATAACTTACTTTGTCAGTTGGTAATGGGTCTGGAGCTGGCATGTCAGTTAACTGCTAGTAGTCTCTTGTGATTTCATGTTTATGTCCATATATTTAGTTCTTTCAGTTTCATTTTTCACAATTGACTTAATTTTACTGTTGTTACGATTGTTTTTTATCTATCACATTGACTACAGGGGGAAGGTGTGGGTCCAATAAAACTAGTTTAACCCCGCCGCAGCAGATTTGCGCCTGTCCTAAGTCAGGAAATGTATTAAGCCTTTGTGTGTCTTGTCTATTTTCTAGTTAGTTTACTTTATGTCTATAGGAGTCTAGGATGATGTTTATGTCGCTGAACTTGATTAATCTTTATTTAGGGCTGACTCCGACCTGCCGTTGGATGTTGGGTTCCTCATCGTTCATTGAAGATCATATAGTGGCTTTGAGTTGTTATTACTCCCCTTTGGGCCGTTGTCTAGTTCTTTGACACATTCCCCGTTTCCTTCCTTTTTTTCTATTTTAAACGATACTGTGAAATGTAGAGGAACGTTTAGTGAAAAAAAAAATTGTAAAATTCAAAGTAAAATTAATGAAACAATAAATTCAATTTATTTCTTTCACTCAGATTTTTTTCGAATTAAACGGAATATCATGATAATGTCAAAAATCAACATATATGCACTTGCATCACAGACAAAGGAAAAAAGAATAGTGGTAGGCAAGTTACATTTAAAAATAAAACATAGGGTGTTAAAATTTGGAAATCCTGACGAAATGTTATATACTTCTGTTTAATAATAATTACCTGTAAGGGACTGTTGAATTGGCAGTGAGTTAACTACACCAGTCATTGTCTTTCCGTCATAAACATATGTTACTGTGTTTAGTATGGAGGGCTGTGTAAATGTAAAGTAACATTACTGTGTTAAGAATGGATGGCTGTGTAAATACAAAATAGCATTACTGTGTTAAGTATGGATGGCTGTGTAAATACAAAATAACATTACTGTGTTAAGTATGGATGGCTGTGTAAATACAAAATAACATTACCGTGTTTAGTATGGATGGCTGTGTAAATACCAAATAACATTACTGTGTTAAGTATGGATGGCTGTGTAAATAACAAATCAAATAACACCGTGTTTAGTATAGAGGGCTGTGTAAATTTAAAATAACATTACTATGTTTAGTATGGATGGCTGCGTAAATACAAAAAACATTACTGTGTTAAGTATAGATGACTGTGTCAATATAAAATAAAGGTTATGGTTATCATTGCTGATGATCTTAAAATCTTTTTTACTAGTACAACGATATGACAACCTCCATGATAAACTATAAGCCAATTGTTCAACACTTGTTGTACATGCACTTGAATAATCAGCATCTTAGCCTGTACTGTAGATAGTCAGACTGGTTGATTAGTTAGATTTCAACGTGCGTTATGTAGTTTTTCAACACAAGAACAAGTCAATTAATTTCGAATTATTAAAAAGAAGAAACGAAAAAAGCATGATTAGCGTGGTCAACCACATTTTTTTTAGGAATTTTGATTGCCACTGCAAAGGCAGAGAAATGAGCAAGAACAGAAAATTTATACTTATGTTCTACTACAAGGGGTCTTCTCTTGTATCAATAACAAAGAAGGTTTTTATACAGAAATAAGCATGACATTTCCTTAAACAATCTGTTTAGAATGGTTTTCAGTCAGATTGGCCGTATTTTGATCTAAACACCCGGCCAAGTATTATCCTATCCACCAATTTGAGAAACATCCGGTCAACTTTGTATTTTCAACCACTAAACAATTAAGGTGCCAGAGCTGGATGTGAGCCTTTCTCATTCTATTTCCAATTGAAAACCATTCAAGGAATTTCTTAATTGTACTATTTAGTGGATCTTCGATTTCTTTTTTGGCACATTTCCTTGGATCATTTACGTATTTTATTTGCAATTAATCTATGCATATATCTAAATTCCTCTAGTAACACCTATGGGAATACCTTAAAAACGACTGGCTTTTGGATGCTCATGAATTTATCAAAGTTCCAAAGAATTGAAAAGTACCGTATAAGTGGTTATTTTCGCGGGACGCAAAATACGCGATTTCTTTCAAAATTGCAGGATTCTATTTTCGCGGGAATCAAATTTCCGCGATTGTTTATCATTTATTGTATAAAGTCTCAGATGAATTAAATTTCGCAGTATTAAATTTTCGCGACTTCAAAATAGTCGCGAATAAAGGGAAAATTTAGTTCTCTCGAAAATAACCACTTGAAGGGGTTAACCTTGATACTCCAATGATGACAAATTGGAATACAATATAATTCTGTAGAACTTTGATTGTTTGATAAACAGACAAAAGAGAAGAGTATGGAGTAGTTGTTATAGGGATTGCTAGAGGATTATACTTATATTCATTTATGAATTGCAAACAAATACGTTAATGATTCAGGAAATCTGCCATTAGATATTTAAAGATTACGTTAAATTTCAAACCTTTGTTTTGATGTTGACTATTGCAGTCCTGAACATATTTGACATTAAATAAATTAACATATATATTTTGTTTTGAAATAGATAAAACACACAAAATATATTACAAACAAAATGTATTACAAGAACCATAATAAACACAGGATGTTATGTCATTTGGTGATTCCATTATCATGTTCACTTTGTCCCGGCTTT